>JALMQS010000085.1:23965728-24255643 GCA_024734495.1 Forficula auricularia | reverse complement strand
TACATAGAAAATAATTTATTTGAAAACATTTTAATATATAAAATATTACAAAATTATAATTTTCTTTTTTCTCTTTTGTAAATTTGTGGAATATGGTCGAATCGAGTTGTCCATCTGAAAAAAAAAGATTGAAAATAATACATTTTATAAAATTTGGAAATAGAGAATATCTTATATGAAGAATTAGAATTACTATCATACAATATTAATTTATTTAATTATATATTCTAATAATTTCATGTATTTCTTTTCCAGATCACTTGCTGATTTAATTTCCTGATGGTTACTGTTCATCTTCAAGAAAACTTTTGAATATGATATTTATAAGTATAAATAATCGAATTATATATATTAGGTATATATGTTTGAATAATAATTGATGTGTATGTATAAAAAATAATTGAATAAATGATATTTTTTAAAAGAATGTTGTTATTTCGAGATATTTATATTTTACAAATAATTATATTTACGTATATATTTTGACAAATCTCATGAGGGTATTGTACTCCATTGACTGGGGTATTATAAACACTTTTTTAAAACTTTCCAATAATTTCCTTTAATAATATTTTGACTTCGTATGTGATATTTATTTCGTCTAATTGTTTCATTTCTATTGACAGTTGTTCATGCTAGAAAAAATAAAAAAATGAAATTAAAACATAATATTCAATAATTAGGGGTACAAAATGAGGCACTATATTAAGAAATACATACTCTATGATACAAATCGATTACTCGCTTTTTAATGTATGGGTCTGTTTGTTTGTCCTTTATTTTATTTTGAAATATAATATTAAATAATATTTTTTTTCTTCTTCAATCTAAAAATATCAAAAAACGAGTATATACAATTCGAAATAATAAGTATTTATAAAAATAAAAAAATCGAATTTTCAAAATACATACTTGTTCTAATTCGTCGCTTATTTCCATTATGCGACATTCATTGCTACTCATAATATAGGTATTCGTCTTCTGACCTTTGCTAAAAGAAAGAAAAAAATAATTAATTACCTATTTATTTTCAATGAGCCATAAATCAATAATTTATTATAATAAAGTAACCGAAATTTAAAAAATTTTAAATTCTTGGTCGGTTTCCCATATATATATATATATATTTGTGAAATCTACCTAGAATTTTATATTTTTTAAATTTTATGGGTGAGGTTGATTATCGTACACGGGTCTAGGCTTTCAAGGGGTAGAATTTTCATTTTCGACCCCTCCTCCCCATTTTGGGTTGTTAGATTTTGCATTTCTAGCCTTCTGTGGACCCACAGATTATGTATATAAAATTTGGTTCAGTTTTGTCCAAAGGGCTAGAATTTTTTTTGCCCCCCCCCCCCCCCCCCCAGAACCACTTACCATAGTATCTGATAAATTTATTATGTCTTCATCACTGTCTTCTTCGTCAAAATTTAAAATTTTAAAATTTAAATTTTCAGAATTTATATTTTCCATTTCAAATTTTTCATTCTGAAAAAATCAAATTCATATACTTTATTTACATTTAGATATGTATTAATGTAATTTAAAATATATACGGTACAATATAGTTATATTAGAAAAAATTAAGTTGAGTATTATTTTTAATATGAAACAATTGCCTCAACAAGGCATGAATTTTTATTATTTCATGCATTTTAGAGAATTTACCTGCTTATATTTTTAATGAAAATTATTTTCTTTTACATACCTAATTAATATTTTAAATAAAATAGGCATCTTTTTAGGGATTATCATTATTAGTGTACCTAATTTATTTCAAGAAAAAATAAATAATCATTTTCATGTCATTTACCAGAAATTTTTTTGAAACAAATTTTGTTCCCTCAAATTTTTTTATAAAATAATTTTAAAATTTAACTTAGTCACTTTTTTATATTTTTAGCCAAAATCTCTATAATTTCTCTCTGATTTTATAATTATTGGTTTAATAGTCAAGCAGAGCAATTGCTAACATATATAGCTACTACAGACATTTTCTTAAAAGGACTTTTTAAATTTTTAAAAATTAAAGATATATAAAAATTTCAGTTTTAAAATTTTTTAATAAAAATGAGGTTTGTGATTAAAAATACTTTAAACTGTAATTTGGGAAAGATATTATCTAGTTAATATGAATAATTCAATAACCATTTGAAAAAGATACCAGCCAAAATGTCTTGGAGTGAAACTTGACAAGAAATTTTAATTTATTTTCTATTATTCCTTCTTCAGTGAATTTATCCAACTTTTACCTACTTTGTAAATCAAATTTCTTCTCTTTTATTAATAGCTATTAACAGGGGTGTAGTGGAGGGTATACGTCGGTATACGGCGTATACCCTATGATTTGATCTGAACAAATAGACTATCCTATTTGAAAATTATAATAAAAAACATTTTATTTAATCCATATATATATAAAAGCGAAATACCATTCACTCACACACACAACACGAAATCTCCTAAACTACTACACCTAGGCGCTTGAAATTTAGTATATTGGTACTTTATACGCCATAGATGTCAGCTAAGAAGGGATTTTACGAAAATCCACCTAGATCTGTGATTGGCTGATTCTGTTGCCATGTTTTTGTTTACTCAAATTCTGTTTTTTTTTTAATGATGAAATTATATATAAATTAAAAACATGAAGAATAACCATTCTACATTGGATTTTTGATTTTTCGGCAATTATTGGTAACCATTGATAAAGACATGGAGGTATGGAGTCAAAAAATGAAAATTCTAGCCCTTTGGACCAAACTAATGAATTCTATAACCTTTTTGTCTCTCCTATGACCAAGTAAGGCGTATGTTTTTTACAAATGTTAAAAAAAATATGAGAAAATAAAATTAAAATTAGGATTAAAGACTGTTTACCATTTGTTTTTGTGCTATATTTTAAATGTTCTATCAGTTTCAATTTATAGAACTTTGATCGTCTTATAAATATTTAAATATGAAAATTCTCTAAACTTATGACAATAAAAAAAAAAAAATACTTTATGATCTAGTAAATTTTTCCGAACTACTAAATATATTAATTATTCTGATTACTTTCTTCAAATAGCTATTATTCCCCCCATGGTGTAATTATCTTTAGTTTAGGAAACATGGTCATGAAACGGATAACTGTAAAATTTGTTCCGAATCCTGATAAAGGGTTCTCTATTTCGGCGTCCAAAATATCCCTCCGCGTTTCAAATAGATTTTGTAATTTTCAAAATTTGAGAGAAGGGGATTTGGGTTGCCAAATCATCCCGTGATTTTACGTTGTCGCGATGATAGAAGCCTGTCTTCGGAGCTTGAATTTTTTGACGACTGGGGCGAATATAAAATTCACAAAATATCATGCTTAAATAAATTTTAAAAAGGCCTATTTAATAAAACTATACTTGATGAGGTGCCAAAATGTCCTATTTTTTTTCGACTTTGACTATTGAACGAACTGTAGAGATCAACAAACTCTGCCTACATATTAAATTTCAATAATACTTTTAAGTTTAGGGGTACAGAGGCAATGAATTCTCATCAAAGTATTCCGATTTAGACTTTTGAGTTATGGAATCCTAATAGTAACAAAATTAAATGGTCGATGTCACATTATTATATAATTACCTCATTATCTCTCCTTTCTTTCTTTTTCCTTTTACATAAACAATTGCCTGAAATATTAAAAATTATTAGTAAAATCAATTAGAAATTAATAATTTATTAATTTAATGTAAATTCATACCCATTTTCTGTTTTTATTTTTATTTTTTTTTGAATTTATTTCTCTCGTTTTTTTTTTGTTCCTACGTTTTTAGCCTTAGAACTGTGGCAACCTATTCATTGTTGGAATTAATTATATAGACTTCAAGTAAACATGCCGTTGCTAGGATTCGATACAAGAGTGGGCTAGAGATATCATCACATACTATTAAATGGCATTTGTGCCTGTATCTGTTTATTTATATATATATATTTCGTCCCCCCAGGCTTGTCTGTATGTCTGTCCCCCTAGAAATATTCAATCAAATAACTCCTAAACTTTTGTCTCTACGACAAATTCCATTAGATTCAAAATTGTAGAGGATGTAATTTTTGATATTTTTGTTTAAAAAATTTGGAAAATAACCACCCAAATTGAGGTGGGTCAAAAATGAAAATTCTAGTTGAAAATTCATGTTGAAATAAAAATTTCCAAAACTTTTTATTTAGAGGACATAATAAATTGCATATTTGCACTTCAACATAAAAATTCTTGATTAATATTTCCTTAAATACATATGTACTTAGATTGTTCCTTTCTAAATTTGAGAGGAGGCAACATTTTTTGTTCTTTTTAAAAAAATTTTACCAATGAAAAAGAGAGAAATTCAATCGCAAGATTCTAAAGGTCTTAAGCACAGACTCTTTCCTGTGCCTACTGGTTAGCACTAAGAGACGAAATAATGTTTATATCTTATTATCTTGACTTGACCCGAAATATATACCTATTGATTCTTGCTCATAAGCAATATATCTTTACTTTACCATACAGGGTATGGTCAAGTATTGTAATCGTGCATGAAAAAAGCGGGTTTTTTTCCTTCTTTTTTTTTCGAAATATTTCAAAAACGGCTGAAAGTATTGAGCAAAACCATGGCATTTCCTTCTAAAAAAGCTCTAATAAGTGAACATCGAAAAAATTATATTTTTTGAGAAAATAATTGTTTTGTCAAAATGTCTGTTAGTCTGTCTGTTAGTTAGTCTGTGCGTTACCAAATATTTGTGGACGAGCTAGCTCAAAAACTAGTGTGAATAACGAAACCAAATTTCACACTTAGTTTTGGTCCATAGAGATTAAGAGCTGATTAGATTTTGCTGCATATCGAGAGGGTGGAGGGGGTTTAAAAATTAAAAATCTAGCTTTTTGAGCAAACTCAACCAAATTTTGTAAACATAATCAGTGGGACCCCAGAAGTCTAAACATGCAAAAACTACCCCCCCCCTTTCCAACATGAATATAAATAATTTTATTAAAATTGGATGTTGATGAAGGCAGTCCACAGTGGTTGTAAAAAATAAGATTATCTTACATTTGTTTACAAAACCCATCGTTGGTTCCATATCAGCACCAGATCTAAGTCAGCAAAGTGGCAGAGTTAAATTGACCCGCCTAGAGATTGGGTCATTGCCGTGCTCGCCCACGGCCATCTAATGAACAAGGACGACTCCACCGATATGTCCAGCTTGCAAAGTTAGGATAAATGTAAATCATGTATTAGTGGAATGCCCAATTTACGCAAGGGAAGAAAATGTCATTCAATGGGGAACAAAGACTTCAAAACAAATACTCGAAAATGAGGAAGGATACTGATAATTTGTTCGAGTTTTTGAGAGTCATTAACATTTATGATAATATCTGAGTTCTCACTTTTATATTTAACTATAAAACCAAACATGTAAAAGAAATTTAAAAATTGAAAATATAACGAATTTAATATCTGTGGCGCAAATGACCACGCAGTCGAGGCGCCCTTTAAACTGTAATAAAAAAAATAACATTTATTCGTTAAACCGACGTTGATTTGAACTACTTTCATTGACTTTTCGTTACCCTGAAGAAGGAGAGAATAAATCTCCGAAACGTCGGTTTAACGAATAAATGTAAGATAATAAATCCATTATAGTCTCATTTTTTTTACAACCACTGTGGACTGCCTTCATCAACATCCAATTTCATATTTATACCAGTCCGTCTCCTAAAGAAAAACGCTATCAATTTTATTAAATATTAAATATAAGTGAGGGGCCAGGTTGTATGGTAAAGTCAAGTGGATGGCCACATCAGAACACGTCAGCTTATTTTATTTGTGAAAGCCACCTATTAATCCATTTTTAATTTTAATAAATAGTTTTCCCCTTGAACCTAAACCATTTTCCCTAAGTAAAATTGGTTCTTTCTTTACAAAAAATTCAATTTTATAATATATCCATATGAAATATGATCTCAAAGTATTTAATACCTATTACCTATTGATTTTAATAAAAATAATTTTTTTTATTAATTTTTATCACTAATAATAATAAATATTAAATATTATATAAAACAATTTATTTTTATCCCACTATAAAATAAAATAACAAACTAATTTGAAAAATATAAAATTCGGTTGATTAAAAAAATTGCACTTTGTCCAATAATGCACAAATGATCAGGCACATTTCTTAGTTAAATTCTTGTTTATTAGGAAAAATAACTTAAAATAATATAATAAGTATCTTCAATCAATAGTTAGTAAAAAAAGGTGTCTACTTTTAATTAACAAAAAAATAAATATTCAAATAACTTTTAAGTTTGTTTTTATTAAAATTAAGTAATTTCAATACATAGAAAATAATTTATTTGAAAACATTTTAATATATAAAATATTACAAAATTATAATTTTTCTTTTTTCTTTTTGTAAATTTGTGGAATATGGTCGAATCGAGTTGTCCATCTGAAAAAAAAAGATTGAAAATAATATATTTTATAAAATTAGGAAATAGAGAATATCTTATATGAAGAATTAGAATTACTATCATACAATATTAATTTATTTAATTATATATTCTAATAATTTCATGTATTTCTTTTCCAGATCACTTGCTGATTTAATTTCCTGATGGTTACTGTTCATCTTCAAGAAAACTTTTGAATATGATATTTATAAGTATAAATAATCGAATTATATATTAGGTATATATGTTTGAATAATAATTGATGTGTATGTATAAAAAATAATTGAATAAATGATATTTTTTAAAAGAATGTTGTTATTTCGAGATATTTATATTTTTACAAATAATTATATTTACGTATATATTTTGACAAATTCATGAGGGTATTGTACTCCATTGACTGGGGTATTATAAACATGAAAAGTAGACATTTATGCCTAAGTAAAACTGGCATTAATAATTTTTTTTCAAAATTGAACTTAGGCCACTTTCAAAATAAACGGCTCATATTGGTCGATTCATTTAAGAAATAGAATAATTTATATTAATATAACTCCCATTTTAAATTCCCAATGTGAGAAAACTAATTAATGCCAATAAATTCAATTCTAAGTTATCTCTAGTCTGATCCTTGCGTAGAAAACTACGCAGATCCGATTTTGATTTCATTTTTTTATTTATATCGCTTAACTTAGGCTCATAAAACTTCATGACTTTTATTTTTTTATCATATTGATTAAAAATTAACTTTTAATTATTTTAAATTTCCATCTGGAGTTAATTTATTTAATAACTTACTTTGTCTACCCTGGATGCGTAGATTTCTACGCATATGGAATTACAGTGTATTTTCTCGTTCGTTCTGCATAGACAATTTTTATTTCGAATGAAGATTGTTATTGAATATTGTTTTGAACTAACAATAGGTAGGTATATATTATAAAATAAAACGTGGCAAGACCATAATATTTAACTAATGAGGAAATCGAAGCAATGCTTCTTGAATCAGACTCTGAAGAAGATAATGATTCTTCATCAAGTAGCGACCATGGCGAACCAATGGACTCTGATTTTGAAGAAGAAGAAGATGACGAAATCGATTATTCAGTATTTCCCAGTGTAGGAACTGCTCCATTATTTATTTCAAAAGATGGCACTCTGAGCCTACAAATCATCGTGTTGGAAGATGAATGAGAATGTTTTTTCTATTCGTCCTGGGACAACAAGATTTGCAAGAGTTCGTGTCGATTGTTTCAAAGATATTTTTTTGCTTTTCTTTCCATCTTCTATTTAAAATTTGATTATGAAACATTCAAACGCATTTGCGAAGGCGAAGGAGAAAATACTATCGAAATCGTCTCAAATTTGTTGCATGCATATCTTGCTGTACTCATTTTCTCTGGTGTTTACAGTTAAATTGTTAAAGTTTTCTTTTTATTTCTAAATGAATTTCATGAATCTTTTATAAAAAAAATTTCATTAGTATTGGATCTTTTTTGTTATGTATGTTCAGTCATAACTTGTTTATAACTTTTAAGGAGTTCGGTGTTGGTTCTAGGTGAAACATTTTAATATAATAATATCTTACTCAAGTTTTATTATTACATAACTTGTTTGTTTATAGACCGATTTCAATGATTCCTCTCGCTTGCTCGCATGAATATCTTGACCCAAAGATCGTCATCATTCCAAATGCCAACTTCACCTCACTGTAGCATTCTGGAAGACTATTCCATGCGTCAAATATGAGTTCCTCAAATCCATCATTCATTATGTTTAAAGCCATGCTGAAATAATTCGTGTCAACAGTTGCATTGGTTTCATCGCGATATTGCTTCAGATTTTCGAAATGAAGTAATTTTCCGCTCTCCATGTCTTCGACAAAAAGAAGTAATTTATTTTCGAAACAAACCACTTCTTCAAGCAAGGCATAGGCTGGGTTTCCTTTTCCTTGCAGTTTTACATTTATCTCATTTAGTTTCTTTGTGATATTCACCGTCCGCTGGATTGCTGGCCGGGTGGTAGTAGTGACTAAGGGCCAGTTGTATGTCGGTTGGTAAGGTCTTTGTAAAAGTTGACAAAGGGTTAAACCTTAGAATTCACCTTGCTCCCTGTTGGCATCATTACGTCAGCGTTGCTGCAAATTAATCTGGCCTATTCTATATATTATTATTATTCTTTGTAAGTTTTTTTTTATTTATTTTAATATAACAATGTAACACTCATTATACACATGTTTGACATTTTTCATTTTTTTGTAAGTGAACTACTAGTCCGTAAAATTATCTAAATAAATAAATAAATAAAAATATAAGAAAAAACTATATGATCCAATTTTATCTCTTTTTACGAAACGTTCATTAACGTTTATTATCTAAGAGAAAAAATCCGTAATTTGTTATTAGAGAAATACATTTTATTAGTGAGCTTTTATAAACAGGCCTTGAACAAAATTTTGATGTGCACCCGTTGTAAATAAAACAATCAATAGTATAATATAAATTAACGCATTTAAATCCTTAGTTATCGACCTCTTATTAAACGTAATTGTTTTTAAGGCTTTTTATTATATATTAATAAAATTATTTATTTAATACCAATAATAGAATAATTGTTTTTGTTTTTCGATGAGAAGGACGGTTTTCTTCTGTCTTTAGTTTTCAAAAATAAGCTGACGTGTTCTGATGTGGCCATCCACTTGACTTTACCATACACCCTGGCCCCTCACTTATATTTAATATTTAATAAAATTATTTATAATCATGTAGGGGAGGGGGGTTAGTTTTTGCATTTTTAGACTTCTGGGGTCCCACTGATTATGCATACAAAATTTGGTTGAGTTTGGTAAATGGCCAAGATTTTCATTTTTTGACCCTTCCCCCATTTTGGGCTGTTAGTTTTTGCATTTTTAGACTTCTGGGGTCCCACTGATTATGTATACAAAATTTGGTTGAGTTTGGAAGAAGAGCCTAGATTTTTAATTTTTAACCCTCCCTCCCATCCACCCCCTTAATTTTGGGTCGATATTCACCAAAATCTAATCAGCTCTTAATCTCAATATACCAAAACTACGTGTGAAATTTGGTTTCGATATTCACACTAGTTTTTGAGCTAGCTCGTCCACAAAAATTTGGTAACGCACAGACAACCAGACAACCAGACAGACTAACAGACATTTTGACAAAACAATTTTTATCTCAAAAAATATAATTTTTTCGATGTTCACTTATTAGGGCTTTTTTGTAGACCGAAATCCCATGGTTTCGCTCAATTTTTTTAATCAAAATAGTTTCAGCCGTTTTTGAGATATTTCGAAAAAAAGAAGGAAAAAAACACATTTTTTTAATGGACGATTACAATATTTGACCATACCCTGTATGGTAAATTAAAAGAAAATCAAAAGCTAGGTCGTAGGTGTTGTTTTATAATCTTTAGACGCCAGTCTCTCCCCTCAACTTTTTGATTGGTAGTATAAGAATCGGTTTGTGGAACATAGAGCTGATTTTGTAGAGTTCGACTGGGGTAATACAATAAAATTTATAAGCTAACCTTTTTTAAACTATGTCGCGACCCTAAATGCGGTCGCAAAGCCAAATGTTGGGGTCGTGAAAATTTAATTCAGAATCATGAATTTCAAGAAAAATTAGTAGCGTTAATACGTTATTTATCATACATTTTTGTTTAGCACATTTATAAAAACGTAATATTGGCCAAGTTGAACTGTAAAGCATACTTAAATAATGAAAGATATCAATCACTAAACGCAACTTAATATAGTGTTATATCTCAATTTCATCATATAAGTTATTTCAAAATCTAAATTAGCCACAAACTCACAATATGCAAAGTCCTATTGCTTTTAAATCTACTCTTATTAAACGATTAAAAATTGTTTATATATTTGTTTTATATGTTTTTGAAAACGGCTCTACTGATTTTGATGAATCCAACTCTATTAACAAGTTTTGAAGATGAGAAAACAATCTGGCTAGGTCTGGACCTCGACAAATTTAATCTTAATTGATCTTTGCTTAATTAAAGTAATTATTTATAGATAAAAATCTCAATAAAAAAGTTTTTTTACATTTTTTTCAATTATCTTTTATTTATTAATTGGTTTTTTAATTTTAAAACCCACTAATAGGTTATAGCAAATATTAATATATTATATTAAAATTAGGAATTTTTTGTTTGTTTTTAATTAAAAGG
The DNA here is from genome assembly GCA_024734495.1 of Forficula auricularia. Taxonomy (NCBI): domain Eukaryota; kingdom Metazoa; phylum Arthropoda; class Insecta; order Dermaptera; family Forficulidae; genus Forficula; species Forficula auricularia. The sequence goes on along the minus strand of JALMQS010000085.1, from coordinate 24,244,968 downwards.
TGTCTAAATCATAACAAAACAGGTGTGTTTACAAATAAAGTGGTTGAAGAGGCTTTTTTTATATAACTTGGAAACAAATCTTATTTAATTTTATGTTTTTATTTCAGATCCTATACAATTATTTTTTTACTTTATCCAATGCGAAGCATGGGGAAAGTATTGTAATCGGTCTGGCGGCAAGCGCGACTTCAAAGGGACCTCAGAAAAAACTACGGAACCCATGGTCTCAATTAAAGTCACAAATTGTAGTATTCAATTAGGTTGAATTTTAGCACGTGACGGTTTTGCCAAAAATTACATGGGGTCTCGTCCAGAGGCCAAAAAGTGCGATTTTTTCATTTAGTGCGTGCGGATGGATGTATGGATGTATGATGTATGTATGTTATCGTTTTTTTGGCCCACGATTTTTTCCACACCGTTGCACCGATTGAAATGAAATTGAAAACCTACCATTAGTTTAACAAAATGAAGCGCTGATTAGTTTTTGGTACATATCGGCTCACAAACATTAGTACTTTATTTCAGTACTTTTTTGTAATTTCGATAATATCGATAATATATACAACTAATACGAGTCTATCAATAAGAATTTCAATCTTAAATGAGATTAATTTTAATCAATAGAAATTACATTTAATAAAAATGTAACTTGAAACTTTTGTTATTTCTTGAGTGCTTTCCCATGAAAGCTCCTCAATTATTTCTTGCTTTATAAGACATTCTTTTTTATAACACAAATTCACATAATAAAATTGTTCTTTTTTTTTTTGTGTCTATGTTACCTCATATCTCCGCCAATTGTGAGTCGATTTTGAAATTTTTTTTGCATTGGGTTCAGTCTACCTTTCGATTGGTCCCGTTTTTTCCATTGGTATTAGACCTTTTTTGTTATGTTTGTTCCGGCCTAACTTCTTTGTTTATGAACCCATGATTCTTTTTTTATTGGAAAGGGGGTGTCTTAGGGATGGTGTCATATTAATTTGGTCAAGTTCTGATGATATGATCACTATTAATAACATCACTAAAAAGAGAAAAATAAAAATAATTTTTAAGAAAAAAATAAAACCGACTTCAAAAATTAAATGCAACAAATAAAATACAGCTAAAAGGTATAAAATAATTATTATCTTATTTAGTTAAAACTAAACGACGAAATATTAACATGAAATTACTTTTTGAAGTTGGTGTCAAACATATACCTTTTATGAATCGCACTCGACGGATCTTACTTAGTATGTTTGGCGGGTACGCTCGCTTATAGGTATAGTTTGTTTGGCACCGACTTCAAAAAGTAATTTCATGTTAATATTTCGTCGTTTAGTTGTAACTAAATAAGAGAATAATTATTTTATACCTTTTAGTGTATTTTATTTGTTGCATTTAATTTTTGAAGTCGGTTTTATTTTTTTCTTAAAAATTATTTTTTATTGTACAAATGAAAATAAAAAATATGTGTGAAACCTGAGCCTCATTCACGCATAAACTCACGGGCGAAGTGAAACTTTAGCCGTAGATGTTATTGAAATAAACTAAATTTCTAATTCAGTTTATTGGACAAAGTTTTTTATTGAAGTTCTTCTTCACTTGTTGTACAACGTTTCGTCTCTCTCGAGACTTTTTCAAGTACTCAATTGGTTAGAACAACATTGGTTGAAATAAAGATAAAAATAACTGAGATATAGTAGAATTTTTCTTTCTAGATTGATACCATAAAACAATATAAGTATAGATGTATTTATATTGTTTTATGGTATCAATCTAGAAAGAAAAATTCTACTATGTCTCAGTTATTTTTATCTTTATTTCAACCAATGTTGTTCTAACCAATTGAGTACTTGAAAAAGTCTCGAGAGAGACGAAACGTTGTACAAAAATTGAAGAAGAACTTCAATAAAAAAACTTTGTCCAATAAACTGAATTTTTAATCTACTAATTATAATGGACATTAATCAACATAATTTAAATTTCCTAATTTTAATAAATTTTATTTGTCTTGAAATATTAGTCGGGTTTAAAATAATAATTTAAATTTCCTAATTTTAATAAATTTTATTTGTCATTAAATATTAGTGGGTTTTAAAAAAAATATTTCCCCTCTATTGAGTCATTTCCTCTTTAGTGTAACTAAAAAAAAAAAAATCAAACAGGTACCTACGTCGCTAAAGAAGTTTCACTTCAAAAAAATAAAAATCTGGAAAGCAGATGTAATTGAATGTTGCTATGTTTTAGGCATTTGCTTAGATGCTTAGAAGGTCCCTTTTGAGGATTCGGATCATGTCCTGACATGGAAAATGCTTAATTTCTACAAATCTAAGACTTGTAACAAAAAAGTTATCTGAAGAAAATTTCAAGTCAACAAAATTGCCTAGAGAATGAGACATGAATCAAGTTTCTAGAATGAGTGGTTTTCATTTTATGAAGGAAAAACTAAATTTTTTTTTGCATTTTTTCATAAATTCAACCTCGTTGAGGCACGGGTTACCGATATCCAATTAAGCTGAAACTTTGACAATCTCATTTTTTAGCCAATTGGCAATTTTTATGAGGTCCGCACCAGAAAAATGCGAATTTCGATTTCTTGTGACCAGTCTACTTGGAGCATTCCATCGACTGGACACGCCTAGCTCATACGCAGCTTTCGCTTTTCTGCGCGCATCTGTTGCTTAAATACAGGCGCACCAACGTCATAAATTCAAGTTGAAATTCAGACTAAATTTTGAGGATTTTAATTAGTACAGTTATTTATTTATATTTTATAATTCAATATTTTTCTCATACCATACGTGCAAAAAAATTGAATTAGTTAAAAAGCACTTTTTCTTCTATTTTTTTGTTTTTTTAATCGAGTCGAGAAATTCACTAAAATTTCACAATTAACTTTTCCGAGGCAGCACTTGATAATTCTTTCCAAAAACCGGACATAATGACAAACTGACACTGGCACCTGAACCATACCTCTAAACCGGCAAAAAACAGTCAAACCGAGTCGTATGATAAGCCTTTCTAGATATCAGTGTTGTTCACATACGCAGAAGGAAATAATCTGAGCTACAGCCGGCTGTCAGATCAGACTTTGAAAAAGATTATATGAACGTAACTATATTTGAAATCACAATGAATTAATTTAACTTGATTTTCATTTATTATTCACCTTTATATATTTAATTTGTATAAGAAAAGGAAACTTTTTCTAGTTCTCAAAGTATATTTGTTTTTATTGTCATAGGATTAGCTAATTTTTAAATTTAAATAATAATCATACCATGAAATTTCTACAAATCCAAACTAAAAGAACATTGAATATTTTTAGTAGAAAAATAAATGATAAACAATCAATTATACTAATAAATGTTTAGTTTTATTTTCTAGCAATATATTTTTTTAACAAGGGTATTAATTTGTCACGGGCCTCAAACAGTGTAGTGCTAATTATTTAGTCGTGTTTAGTGCATGACATTCGACTATCACTTAAATAATAGTAGTGATAAGCGAAAATCGAATGGTATGCTTTAAACACGGTTAACTATTTAGTAGTGATAAGAGAAAGTCGAGTGTTTTGCTTTAAACATGGTTAACTATTCATTAGTGATCAGTGAAAGTCGAATGGTCTGCTTACTTCTTCTCACGGTTAAGTAATTAGTGGTGATTAGTGAAATTAGTATGCCGTACTTTGCTAATCCGATTAAGATTATCTCGGAAGATAAAATGGAGGCGTATACAAGGGAGAGGGGATATTGGTGGGGGGTATAAGGGGGAGATAGGGACAGTAAGGCATATAGGGAGGGAAGTGATAGGGAGATTGGGCAGTGGCGGATGAAACATCGATTGTGAATATTACAATATGGCTTCTACACCTCTCAGCTGACTTCATCCCTCACTAATAAACAGCCTTTACCCTCTAAACAACCCTTCATCCCTTATATTAATTATATGCATAGAATAAGAAAAAAATCATGTCCTATCTCTAATCCTATCCAAATTTAATCCGTGTCTTCACAAATCTTTTCCCTTCTAAATCGAAATGTATCGCGAGTATATTTATTTATTCTTGTGCGCGAGTGTATGTGTGTGTATTCCTGTGGAGTTAGCATTCCAGGACCAGGCATGAGACCTTAGCTCTTAAGGTAAGATTTATAATAATCTATTCATATAATTAAATATATAAGAAATACTCTAAATTTTGCAAGATACTTTTTTGATTTTTGCACAAAGTTAGTCATAATTTTATTAAGAATATTTATATAAAAAATAATTAAAAATTCACTACATTATGCTAAAATAATTAAAAAATACCTATTCTAAATTTTTGATATTTCTTTTTTTGAGTTTTTCTCAAAAGATATCTTAAAATAAATAATATATTAAATAAAATAAAATATTATTGGAAATATTTATATAAAAAATACTTTAAAGTTTCTATATTATTTTACTGTGGGATTTTATTCTTCATTCCTTTCGCTGTAAAGTGGGTTTGAAAATAGGGATTCATTTTCGCCTTGAGAAAGAAGTTTGTTGTTTGCCCGTCAAGGTCTTTCGATAGAATGGCAGTTGAACAGCAAGGACACGCCCCTTTTATAAAGAACCAAGCGCGCGAAAACTTATGCATACCTAAAAGCGGGAATGATTAACCAATCAGCTTAATTGCTAATTAGAGCCAGGGTTATAAAAGCAGCCAGCTCCTCGAAGCGAATTCAGTTGTTGTCATTCAGTTGTCATGTGTGAGTTGTCATTTGTTGAAACTCATTGAATGAGGCAGCTCTCCGGGGTGACTGATCACCTTAGAACGATTTGGTAGACGGCTTGTGTCTAAGAAGTAATTTGTATATACGTTCTGTAACGAAGAAGCAATAAATGCGGGCCTTGTGCCATTATTTCATAAAAAGCATAGTTTCAACTGCCTAGTGCAAATTCTTATTTAAAATAGCATTTTTCTGGCTTTAACGCCGCCAATAGAAATTCTAATCTCTGCAGATTATCTCCCATCCAAGCCCGGCTCATATCCTTCCAACTAACCCTTCGCGCCAAGCATAATAAAAATCATCCATCATCTTAATCATTTCTATATATAATTAAATATATAAGAAATACTAATAATTTTGCAAGCTACTTTTTTGATGTCATAATTTTATTACGAATATTTATATAAAAAATAATTTAAAATTCACTACATTATGCTAAAATAATATAAAAATACCTATTCTAAATTTTTGATATTTCTTTTTATGAGTTTTTTCTCAAAAGATCACTTAAAATAAATAATATATTAAATAAAATAAAATATTATTGGAAATATTTATATAAAATATACTTTAAAGTTACGATATTATTTTACTAATATCATTTTTTCTTTTTTCAGGTAGGTGCTCGTTCTACTTATACTAACATTTAATGTGTGTGTGTTCATGTGGAGTCAGCTTTCTAGGACAAGGGACGAAACGTTGGCTGTTAAGGTAAGATATCTATTTAATAATGTATTTTTATAATGAAATTTAAAATACTCTAAAATTTTGAAATTACTTTTTTGAGTTTTTAAAAAGATATCAAATAAAATAAATAATATTTTAAACATAATTTTATTGCTAATATTTATTTTAAAAATACTTTAAATTTACTATATTATTTTACTAATATCATTTTTTTCAGGTACGTGCTCGTCCTACTAATACTAACATATAGATTTAGTAGAAATAATTTATTTAATTAAACAAAAACATTGTATAAGTATGGTATACCTATACAATTTTCGTAATCTTTTCCTTTTTCCTAAATTTAATATAAAATATTGGCTGGAGGCAATTTCGCCTTTATATTTTCAGTTTAATAAAATTATTTTACATGGATAGATAATATAATTTCAATTTTGGTTAAAAAAAATAACATTCAATAGTAAATAAATAAATAATTCACTTTTAAAAATAATCCCCTAATATTTCATTATTCCCCTCTAAACTTCAATCTATTTTCTGTTTCTGATCTAATGCATGAGTCAATATCGAACTATCCACTCAGATTTACAAATTTTGTATATTTCTTTATTAAATAAAAATATTTGTCGAAATTTTTTCACAAAATGTCGAATGTTTAGAGACTTTGATTCGAAACAAATTGCAGTATTGGAGATATTGTTTGTTTCGAAAAAAGTCTTTCAACAATTCACGAGACATTTTATATCAAGTGTAGACGCATTTTGCCAAAAATACCATGTCTCCGATTTGTTTCAAAACACGTCCTGCCTTGAGAGATAGTTTGAATTTAATTTTTCTCTTTCAAATTTCAAACTGTATTTCTGAGTATAATAGACATTTGAAAATAAAGAAAATATATAAAATTTTTAAATTATCACTCTATGTGTACCTATAATATGTAATTTGCAATCAAAATTGATCAAAATTATATTCCTTTAATTATTATTCATTTATCTATCCATGTCCATGCCTACTCGTGGTGCCCCCTGTTCTCGCTAAACAGCTGTCTATGTCTCAATACCTAAACTATTGAGTAATAATCATATATAATAAATAACATTTGCATATTTTTTTACATTCACTTCACATTCCCATTAAAGATAATCAATTTCGAAAACTCAAATATATACTATCACAGTTACATATAATTTCCTTTTTGTAGAAATGATTAAAAGGTATACAAAAATATAATAAAAAATATTTGTTTAAATTCATAACTAAAATTCATTCAAAATTTATGCAAATAATAGTATTTTATTATATATGAAATTTGAAATATTTATATTCGACTGAAAATACAAGGGAAACTTTCCGATGTCTTTGTTTCAAGGAATTAGAAGTATAATAATTTTATTAAATTGAGCAATAAATACAATGGCTAAGAACATATTCTTTTCTAAATTAAATGGTTGTTGGGATAAAAATTCTCACAAATTATTATGAAACAAATTTTAGAGATTCCGAATAATAATTTCATTCCCGGATTACACGTTACGTTTTTTAAATTAATTCGAAATGTTGAATAAAATATTAATATCTGGGTAACGGGTAGGTGTGTACTTCTTTGTTCTTAAAGAGTAAATAAGTACAGACCTACTTCAGGGCCTGGCCTCCCTGCCCACGTGAGCTCATGATTCTTTTATCCAGAGAATCATGTCCTATCTCTAATCCTCTCCCAATTTAATCCATGTTATCTCAGATCCTTATTTCTTTGAAATCGAAACATATCGCGAGTATATTTTACTTGTGCGCCAGTGTAAATGTGTGTGTTCCTGTGGAGTCAGCTTCCCAGGACCAGGCCCGAGGCCTTAAGGTAAGATATCTATTTAATATTATATTCTTATAATGAAATAACTATGAAATAGTGTAAATTTTTCATATTAATTTTTTTTAATTTTCTAAAAAAATCAACTAAAATAGATAATATATTAAATATAAAAATAAAAAATATTTTTGTAATAAAAAAAAGAAAAAAATACTTTAAATTCACGATATTATTTTACTATTTTTATTTTATTATTTTTCAGGTAGGGTCACGTCCTACTAATATTAACATTTAGTGTGAGTGTGTTCCTATGGAGTCAGCATCCCAAGTCCATTCACGAGGCTATTAAGGTAAGATATCTTTTAATAATTCTATCTCCTTTCTGGCTCGGACATTTGGGAATAAATCAGATTCAGAGTTGACTTTTCAATTTTCTTTTTTAATAGTTTGTCAATAAGAGTTTCCTCGTAACCGATTTTAGTGGCTATTTGTTTTATTATTTCTAATTCTTTATTGAAATTTGTTTTATCTAAAGGGATGTTGGTTAATCTATGAATCATTGAGTGGAATCCTGCTAATTTGTGTGTGATAGGTCTGCAGGAATTATTATTTATACAATTTATACAAATTAGCAGGATTCCACTCAATGATTCATAGATTAACCAACATCCTTTAGATAAAAGCAATTTCAATAAAGAATTAGAAATAATAAAACAAATAGCCACTAAAAACGGTTACTGAGGAAACTCTTATTGACAAACTATAAAAAAGAAAATTGAAAAGTCAACTCTGAATCTGATTTATTCCCAAATGTCCGAGCCAGAATCAAAACCAAAATTAATAATCCCATACTATGGAAAAATTTCGGAAACTTTAAAATTAAAATTCAAAACATTAGGATATCAAACTATTTTCAAATCCTCTAGAACATTGGGATCTGATATTAGCAATAATAAGAATGACAAAATTCAAAAAATGGGCAAAAAAGGTGTCTATTCCATAACACGTGGAGAATGTGATTCGACCTATATAGGAAAAACAGAACGAAATTTAAACACACGCATTTCGGAACACAAACGAGTTTTTAAAGGGGGTTCAGGACATAGTGCATTTGCAGACCATTTAATCTCCGAGAAACATTGTTTTCCAGATGAATAAAATATTAAATTAATTAGATCAGAATTAGATCCCTTTAAAATTAGTATTTTCGAATCGTTAGAAATTTTAAAATAATACAATAATTCACCAAAAAAAATTCTTAAATCGGAAAATTTAAATTCCCGAAAGCATTATTTTAAAAATAGCCGCTAAAATATAAACTTCACGAACGCCATCTACAGCCAAAATAATAAAACAAGTATAAATTTGAATTCTTAACTTGCCCACCCTGTATAATTTCTTTACCTAACCACATGAAAGATTTTAACCTTTCATTCATTCATTCCTGTGAATCCATTGTAATAGACTGATGAAGAGGGCAAAGCCCTCGAAACTATAGTCTCGTTATAAATAAATAAAATTTATAATTCCAGCAGAAGACACACTCTTTTATTGTCTCCTTCAATATATAAAAATTCTGCTACTCTCGGCAAAAACTTTCATTTTAATTCTATCTCCATCATTTTTAGACTTTTTCTTCGATCTAATAAAACAATTGCTCATTCGCGCATTTATTAAATAATAAAAAGTGAAAACTTATTTAGGTTAGAGACGTCTTTATAATGAATTAATAATAAACTTGATTATAAAATAAATTGTTCATTTATCCCTATATTATAACATTGATTTAATACCAGAATAAAAACATTCCAAAAATGATGTATTTTTTTTTGAACCAGAAGATGTAAAGCTAGAAAGCCCAAAATCAAATTAGCTACTTTTATTTGAAATACAAATATTTTAGCACAAAAACGAACTTTCTTCGACTTTTCGCTCTTAAATTATCGTGGGTATCTGAATCCAGACAGACAGACAAAATGATTTTTTTATTTTTTAATACAGTGAACAAAAAAATAAATAAATAAATACTAGGCTAATAGAAGTAAAAATCGGGTGCTTAAAGCAGCCCTTCCTAAACTTTTTTCATTCGCAACGGATTTTTATTGAGAAAATTTTTGTTACCCGAGATTATATATATCATATAGTTTTATAGAATAAACTAACATTTTTACTAGTAAATCATAAAGAATTTATAATTTAAAATAAATCTTTTTTAAACATATTTAATATAAAGGGGTGCCCACCAACACCTAAGTTCATGACACTCCCCACTTTCATTAAATTCACCCCCTCCTTCCATTTTATTCAATTCTAAAGAATTCGAAGTTTTTTATTAAAGAAGTCTTTTTGCTACGTTTTTTCGAAATATCATAAAAAGTGCTGAAACTATTTTTATAAAATAAATTCAGCGAAACCATGGAGTTTTTATCTACAAATAAACTTTATCCAAATTCACTTGAATTATTAATATGTTTATTCCTTTATTATTAATCAGATATCACTTGCAATTTGCAGTTCATGTTGACTTTAAGTCAAAAATAATTATCGATTCTCATTTAATAGTCAAGGAATAACCAGTCTACAATGGAATTTTGACGTTTCGGTTATTATTAGTAGCCATTGCTCAAGACATGGAGGAATCGTCTTAAAATAAAAAATAATGATCGATTCTTATCTAATGCTAGAGGAATAACCTTATTGCATTCCAAGCTTGAGTTGTTTACCAAAAAGAATTTAGTCTTTTTGATTTTAAGTCGATTCTTCCACGTTATCAGTAGAGGTTGCCATTAATAGTCAAAACATCAAAAATGGAATGCAATAAGGTTATTCCTCTAGTATTTGATAAGAATCGATCGTTATTTTTGATTTTAAGCCGATTCCTTCATGTCTTCAGCAATGGTTACCATTAATATTTGAAAAGCCAAAAATCCAATGTAGAATTGTTATTCCTCAAGTATTAGATCCGATACTCTAGACTCTAGAGTAAAGTACTTTAAAATATACTTTTGCTAAAAACTTTATTTAACCTTTTTTGTGGTCCCCAGTGTACCTAATTAGGATATTAAATTTCATCAAAATTGGTTAAGTCATTTTCAAGATATTTAGAAAAAACTAAAAAAGTACTGTTTGTCTGCCGATATGTACCAAAAACTAATCAGTGCTTCATTTTTGTTAAAATAATGGTAGGTTTTCAATTTCATTTCAATCGGTGCAACGGTGTGGAAAAAATCGTGGACGGAAAAAACGATAACATCCATCCATCCATCCATCCACTCCACTTCCAAAAAAATGGCACTTTTTGGCCTCAAGACCCCATTTTTGGCAAAACCGTCACGTGCTAAAATTCAACCTAATTGAATACTACAATTTTATACCTTAATGTGAAACCTACCAAGTATTTTTTATCCAATAGTTTTAAAAATGTTTCACCAAGTACCAACACCAAATTCCTTAAAAACTACTACAATTTGTGACCTTTTTTGAGACCATGGGTTCCGTAGTCTTTACCTGAGGTCCCTTTGAAGTCCCGCGCTTGCCGCGAGACCGATTAGAATACTTTCCCCATGCATCGCATTGGATAAAGTAAAAAGCTTTAAAGAGTGAAAGTCAAAAATTTATATTTTTCGAGATATCAATTGTTTTGTCTGTTAGTAACTAGGTACGTATGTTTCCAAATTTTGTGGTGCCTACACTCAAGCTCAAAAACTAGTGTGTATATCAAAACGAAATTTCACATGTAGTTTTTGTCCATTGAGATTAAGAACTGATTAGATTTTGGTTGAAATCGAACCAAAAATTTAGGGGAGGGGTGGTTAAAAATTTAAATTATAAAATTTTTAAATTAAAAAAACAAGAAAATTAGTTATTACATAAAGCGGTCATAAATAAAAAAGAGACTAATTATGTTTCAGTGACTAAAATTGGGGGAGGAGCTGGGGGAGTTTTCCTAGGGGCAGCAACCGGCCAGCTGATTATCAACAAAAGTATGGAATTCTCGGTATTCCGATTAGAAAGTCACCTATTTGATTTTTTAGTAGAATTAACCAATTTTGAAATAATTTAATGAGAAATACATAATTGATGCCTCATAATAATGGAGATTCGATTTTTCTAAGGGGAAAAATGAGATTTGTAGGGAGATCAATATCCACTTCAATTTCACTCATTACTGCCTAACCCTTTGAGGTAAACAAAGTCATATAACTATAAGTATATAAGTTTAATTTTCATCCGAAAAGTTAATATGAAATTTGACATTTCGTCTAAAATCAATAGTTTACAAGCTATGTAGCTAAATATAAATATTTTTCAATATAAAAATTCAAGCCCAATGAATTGGCCAGGTACTTTTTTGAATCAAAAAATATGAAATTTGGTTGATGACACGGATTTCATTAAAAAATTTCACATTCAATCTAAGGGCACCTTTTATCTAAAACCGCTTTTATTTTTGTAAAATAATATTTACTTCATATCAGAAAAAATAATTAATTTTGAATGTTAAATCCCGTCTAGTTATTTAAATATAGTCATCGGAGATAATTATACATAATGAACTTTCTTTTTAGTAGATTAAATTATCAACATGTTTCTTCATTAGAATTTTATTATATTTAGAATATCTAGGGCATTAGAGCAATAATATATATCCAACTTTCCAGATAAATTTCACCATTAATGCCTAACACTTTGAGGTCCACACATTTATATTATGACATTTATTAAAGAAGATTTAATTTCCAACAGAAAAGTTCATATAAGGAAATGTCTAAAATTAATAATTTACGAGTTCAAATATATTTCCATATTGTAAAGTGAATGGAGTTGATAAATCAATAAGAAATCATGTGTCTCTGATCGAGACACTTCCTCTCGATCTAATAGACCAAAAGAATTAAAAATTACAAATAAATCGAGTTATAGAGTTATTTTATCGAGTTAATCAATTTTTGAGGTTCATAGTAACTTTTTAATATAAGAAAATAGCATTTTGATTAAGAATTTTGTAATTTAAAAGAAATTGTATGTAAAGATTCAATTTCTTCTCTCCGGGGCGAATCAAGTAGAAATGGCAGAAAGTTTTATTTTTTTCTCATTTAAGATTTATTCAAATCGATTGAAATTTCTTATCTAGGTGTTATTGTCATTTATCTTTTATATAAAATAATTATTATTAAGAAATTTACATTTTAAAGGTTAGTTTATTGAAGACCAATTTAAAAAATAGGCTATAACTCCGTTGAATTTTTTTTTTAAATTTGAACATAATAGATATTATAAAACAATTAATTATTAATAATTTAATTCAATTTTGAACGAAATCGATTCAGTACTTTTTGAGAAAATCGTCAAAAACCCCGGAAAGCGTCTTTCAAAGGTCGTTTTAGAAACATTTTAAAATTCACCTCCATGTCACAAGTCAATGTTTCGTTTCATATAACTTTTTTAACTTTTTCAAAGCCAACTCGTGCTTTCAAAAAACATCGTTTTTTGACGGTTCAGATGGTGTTTGACCATTTTCTTGAAAAGTACTCCTTCGAGTTCCTTCAAAATTGAATCAAATTATTAATAATTAATTGCTTTATAATATTTATCAATTTCATATTTAAAAAAAATTTCAACGGAGTTATTAGCGTTTTTTCAAATAAACTACCTTTAAAATGCCAATTTACTAATAATTATTTGCAATAAAAGATAAATGAAAATAACACACAGATATGAAATTTCAATTGATTTGAATAAATATCTAATGAGAAAAAATAAATCTTCTGGCAATTTCTAGTTGATTCACTTGCCGCAGAGAAGAAATTGAATCTTTTCATACAATTTCTTTTAAACTACAAAATTCTTAATCAAAATGCCATTTTCTTATATATTAGACATACTGTGAACTTTCAAATAGATGAAATCGATAAAATAAGACCGTTATCTTTTTAATTTAGAATTCATTTAGAGTGTTTTTATCAAGAGTCTGCAAAGTCACGCGGCATCACAGCGAATCAATTGTTACGGTTTTCTAGCTTTTCACCATTTTTTTAAACTAATCAATCAATTTCTTTCGAAATTGAATATAATTATTAATAATCTATTGATTTATAATATTTATTAATATCATATTTTTAAAAATTATTTCAAACTATTAATTAGCATTTTATCAAATTAGACTTCAAATAAACTATCTTTTTAAAATGCAAATATTCTAATTAAAATTATTTCATTTAAAAAGATAAAGGAAAATAATTCATAGGTATGAAATTTCAATGGATTTAATATGTGATAAGGAAAAAATTAAACCCTTTTGCCATTTCTAGCCGACTCGTTGGCCAAGTGAAGAAACTGAATGTTTTCATAACATGTTTGATTTAAACTACAAAATTCTTATTTGAAATGATATTTTCTTATATAAAAATGATTACGTATACCTTCACATAAATTAAATCGATAAAATAAGATCGTTTTCTTTCTCATTTATAAATCTTTTGGTCTATTTTATGGTGAGGTTGAGACGCAAGCCTCACGTCATATCATCAAGCCCATTCAAAGCGGCCAAGACTCAGAGGACAGAGTAAAGCTATTTTCATATTATTAGTATTTAATTGAAATTATTTATTATTATATTATAATAAAAGCATCTACAATTGTTGTGAACTTCATTATTAATTGAAATTGATTACATAAGATGCTTTCTTTTTTAAGCGTCGAGTGAGCTTCTCTCAAGACGTCGGTAAAGAAATCTCATCTGTAGAATTTTAATTATTGTTTTTCTGATTATTATAAATTCACTAAAAATTACTGGTACCCTGTACAGTTTTGAAATAAATTAATCTTTTCATATATTCAAATTTAATATGCCTATTTAAATATACGACTACAGCACTGGGACTGGCGAAAGGGCTCGCTCCATGGGCTCATGACTCCGAAAACAATTATTATATTAGTAGTATCGAATAAATAATTCTATTATTAAATAAGATAATGTCTTAGGAGAATGTCATTCAAAAAACTAAGGGTTTTAAAGGATTAATTTATGTTATTATGTTTATATCATATTGATTGTTTTTTTTATAAGAAGAAAATGTAATGGTAAAAAAGAGGAATCGAAAAAGTTATTATACCAAACATTTTGACTTTAGTATTTTTCTAATTTATAACTTTGATTTATATTTGGCATACTTTCAATGCCTTAGCTCTTAAGAAAGGAGGTGTCTATAGAGATGTCTATAGAGTTTTTTTTTTTTTTAGTAATTTTCCTTAATAAGATTCTAATGAAAGAATCGATAATCCACACATTTATTAAATAATTAAAAAAATTATAATTTATTTAGGCTAGCTTTTTCTAGAAAAGGTACATCACTTAAAGACTATAACTGTTTGTTTTGTTGTCAGTGTATGTTTATTCTAATTTAAATAGAGACAATTTTAGTATAATTAACAAATAATAAATCCGAAAAATTTGAGTAGCCTTGCGGTATCGTGCTGTATTGTGTAGTCCGGCCACTGGATCGACTGTAAGTTTGTATTTTATCTATGTATCAAACTTTAAATTGAAGGAAAATTGAAACTTTTTCAAGACTTGGTGCGTTGTTTGCAGCTTCGTTAAATTAATAATTTGATGATAAATATCTAAATCTTATTTTTATTTCGATTTAACATTTTCTTACCTGGAGTCTAAAGCCTATAAAAATAATAGAAATTAAGAAATTATCTTATGAAGATACTCCCGGGTCTCAAACAGACTAACAGACAAATTCAAAATAAATATTAAAAAAAACTCACCAAATAATTATTTTCATGTGGGATTTTTATTTTAACTCATTCATCAATGGCTCACTCGAATTTATAGTCTGAGGGCAGAAAGGCTTAATTAATTGGAAGCAAAGTATTATAAATTTCGAAAACAATGTAATAGAATCTATTTCAAGGAGCCATTATAAATAGACTTCTGGGGTCCCACTGATTATGTATACAAAATTTGGTTGAGTTTGCTCAAACGACCTAGATTTTTAATTTTTAACCCCCCTCCACCCCTTAATTTTGGGTAGATATGCACCAAAATCTAATCAGCTCTTAATCTCAATGGACCAAAACTACGTGTTAAATTTGGTTTCGATATTCACATTAGTTTTTGAGCTAGCTTGTCCACAAAAATTTGGTAACGCGATACAGACATTTTGACAAAACAATTATTATCTCGAATAATATAATTTTTTCGATGTTCATTCTTTATTAGAGCTTTTTTGTAGAGCAAAATGCCATGGTTTCGCTTAATTTTTTTAATCAAACTAGTTTTAGCTGTTTTTGAGATATTTTGAAAAAAAGAAGGAAAAAACCACTTTTTTCATGCACGATTACAATACTTGTCCATACCCTGTATGATAAAGTAATAAATCTGATGAAGTGGATGATAAACCTATTTCGTCACAATATACATATTTACAATTTACAAAACACAAAAATAACACATTATATTGTTAATCATCATCAGCCTGTCGATAGCGACAATCCACTCCTGAATATAGGCCTCTTCCATCAAATGGAAGGGTGGCATTAAGTCACCACGCTTGCCAGACGGATTGGTGACTAGGAATCAGATTATAGCCGGTCAAATATCAATGCAGGGACTCGGACTCGAACCCGGGACTCCTGCTTAGAAGGCTAGTGTCTTTAAGCTCTCGGCTAATTGTTAATATTCAATCGCGATGAAGAACGAAAAAGGTGAAAAAGTCAATATATTTAATTACATATATATATATATATATCTACCAATTATATCTTTAATGATCAGACAAGGGAAAGGTCACCGACGCGACGGAGGTCTATATCCACGTCATGTTACTAACCAAAGTAAATTATTAAAATTTTTAATAATTTACTTTGATATAGGCTTCGTCGGCCTCGGTGACCGGTGAAAGTTAGCTTTTAATAATTAAACATCTCCAAATTGAAATTTTTTCTCTCACTTCGTATTTGTTTTCAAATCAAGTTAATTACTTAATAAATATTTCTAGTCGCTTATTACTATGCTTTTATTCTTGTGAAAATTCAGAAACTTACTGCGTTGGATTAATTTTTCAAATGTTCAATCTAGTTTTTTTTAGTTATTTTCTACGCATAGATAATACATAATTATTATTTTAATATTTAGTATATATTATAATAATAAAAAGACTTATACTAGGGCAGTTCAGAGGTAAATCTCAACCTGGCAACATGGTCCTCTTCAAATGGAAAGACGAGGAAGATGGGATTCCTGTTTTTGGTTTGCCTGAGAATTTATTTATTATTTATATTGCAGGCGGATGGCCGTATAAAAATTCAGGCTTCTTGTATAAATTGTTACAGGTTGGTTCGTTAATAAAAATTAATCAAATATAGGGATATTTTAAATTAACTTTTACCCCTGAATTAAGAGTTTTTATCAATTTTTTGAGGCGACTGTGGGTCAGTGGCTAGAGTGTCGGGTCGCTGACCCGAAGTACGCTGGTTCGAGAACGAATCTCGGCAGATATTTGCAATCGCCTCCTCTTGGAAAGCAATGGCAACCTACTAAGAGTATAATTGCCTAGTAATCTCTCCAAACTAGCCGTTCGGAACCGGCGTTAAAAAGTAGGTCCCGTATATCTGTGTAAAAACAGCTAAACACACTGAGCACAGGTATATGTGGAGGAGCCAAAACGTCAGGGAGACCTGATAAGGCACTTAAAGAAGATTAATTTTTTCATGGGATACTCCATAAATGTAGGGCCACCGTAACTACAGGACTAAATGGGCGTCGGGACGCGCCAGCCTTTTTGAACGGCAATTCTGCTTTTTTTTGTTAGAGACTCTAATTTCAAAGGTTTGACTCTCATCGTTAGTTTTTTCTATAATTTCTAATAGGTTTAAATACCCGATTCGATATAGGTAACTTCTGTTTTATTGTTATAGCAAGCAAGTCATATAACATACAAATTTATCTACAGCGTATCCCAAAACACAAAAATCTTCAAGTAAACATGAACTTTCGAAACTTCGATTTTAAAAAAATCTTGAGGTACTTCTTCTAGGCTCTAGATAGCTTAAGTTTCAAATCCCAAGGCTGTGAGATTTCCCGTAGACGAGATAAATAAGCTGACGTGTTATGATGTGGCCATCCATTTGACTTTACCATACAAGCTGGCCCCTCACTTATATTTAATATTTAAGAAAATTATTTATAATAATGTAGAGGATGGGGGGTTTGTTTTTGAATTTTAAGACTCCTGGGGGCCCTCTGATTATGTATACAAAATTTGGTTGAGTTTGGTACAAAGACCTATATTTTCATTTTTTGACCCCCTCCCCATTTTGAGCGGTTAGCTTTTGAATTTTTAGACTTCTGGGGTCCCACTGATTATGTATACAAAATTTGACTGAGTTTGCTCAAATGGCCTAGATTTTTAATTTTAACACTCCACCTGGGTCGATATGCACCAAAATCTGTCCAATGTCCGCCTCCCTGGTGTAGTGGTCAGCATGTCTGGCTCGCAACCCGGAGGTCTCGGGTTCGGTTCCTGGCTATACCCAGACATTTTTTCTGTAAGTATAGGGTCTGGAAAAAAAATTAAGTGGGAGATAAATTTAACCTAATTTATCGCACGGAGAATTTACCACTGCTCGAAGCCCTTAAAAAACTTAGTAAATTGGATTGTATCTAACTCTCTGAGATTTGGCTCATGATTCTGGCTTCTTTCCTTCTACTCTGTTCTTTTCACGATGGAAGGGCCATCCCATATAGGCCTTTAGGGGATGCACCGTCTGGTGTATCTCCTTCTCACATCAATATCATTAAAAAAAATATAACCAGCTTTTAATCTCAATGGACCAAAACTACGTGTGAAATTTGGTTTCGATATTCCCACTAGTTTTTGAGCTAGCTCGTCCACAAAATTCGGTAAAGCACAGACTAACAGACAGACTAACTAGCTAACAGACATTTCGACAAAACAATTATTATCTCAAAAATATAATTTTTTCGATGTTCACTTATTAGTGCTTTTTTGTAGACCGAAATGCTATGGTTTCACTTAATTTTTTTAATCAAAATAGTTTCAGCCGTTTTTTGAGATATTTCGAAAAAAAGAAGGAAAAAACACTTTTTTCATGCACCATTACCATACTTGACCATACCCTGTATGGTAAAGTAAAAAGATTAAAATATTTATTCTGCGACACTCCTAATTTACACCCTCTTACTTTATTCAATTTATACACGACTAACAACTTATGACACTTGATAAGTACAACAATTTAAAAAAAAAATCGTTACAGCCGTTTTAAATTAGGTAATTTGCAAAAAAATAAAAATATTTTTTTTTCTAAAGTAAAAAGTATTTAGTAAGGGTAAATTAAAAAATATCCAAATAATAATTTACTGTTTATAAGCTGGTAATCTAATGATACCATCAAATCTAAGTTTTGTATTCGTGTTTTCTAGGGGCAAAGATAGGGTTGGTGAAGTGAACGATGATCGGAAGTATTGGGAAGGGCAATTTGCAAGTTTTTGAGGTTTATTAATCTGAAAATTGATGGAATACTTTTATTTATATTCGAAATATTAGACAGACAGAACAAACATGGCTGAGGAATCGGTAAAATAAAGCACTCTACTCGGACAAAATACTAAGTATATATGAGTGCAGAGGGGCTCATAGGGGACGAATTTGGCAATCCAAATAAAAAATAAAAGTTTCGTTAATAAATTTAAATAATTCGGTCAATCGCTGGTCTTCTCTGATTATTTATCTTATATAACTTCTAAATCAAAACTGTTGTAACACAAAAAATTCAAAAATTGAGTTTTTACCATTTTTGGACATTAAATTTATATCATCAAAACCTCCTTAATATAGTTTCAAGAAACAACTGATTTAGGCCGATATTAGTCACTTTTTAACCGATTTCAAAAAAGGAGGAGGTTCTCTATTTCTCTAATCGACTGATTTTTTTTTTTTGTGCCTATGTTACCTCATATTTCCGCCAATTGTGAACCGATTTTGAAAACATTTTTTGCATCGGGTTCAGTCTACCTTCCAATTGGTCCCATTTTTTTCATAGGTATTAGATCTTTTTTGTTAGGTTTGTTTAGGCCTAACTTCTTTGTTTATGAACCGATATCGATGATTCTTTTTTATTCGAAAGGGGTATCTTAGGGATGGTGTCATATTAATTTGATCAAGTTCTGATGATATGATCACTATTAATAACATCATTAAAAAGAGAATAATAAAAATAATTTTTAAGAAAAAAATAAAACCGACTTCAAAAAATTAAATGCAACAAATAAAATACACTAAAATGCATAAAATAATTATTATCTTATTTAGTTACAACTAAACGACGAAATATTAACATGAAATTACTTTTTTAAGTCGGTGCCAAACAAACTATACCTATAAGCATACGTACTAAGTAAGATCCGTCGAGTGCGATTCATAAAAGGTATATGTTTGCCACCGACTTCAAAAAGAAATTTTATGTTAATATTTCGTCGTTTAGTTGTAACTAAATAAGATAATAATTATTTTATGCCTTTTAGTGTATTTTATTTGTTGCATTTAATTTTTTGAAGTCCGTTTTATTTTTTCTTAAAAATTATTGCTGAAAGAGTTTCATTGCTAGTTGTTATCCAAAGTTTGTGCGAAGAGTATGTGACACTATTGTCATTCAGTATTATATTAATGTATTCCTGAATATGAATGAATAACCCGAAATATTACAAGTTTTAACTAAACATTTTTATAAGATTGGATTAATTTTTGGAGACGGGCTGATAAGTGAAATTGACTGGATATTGAGATGAGGCAGTCCAAAAAAAGAAGATAATTTATTCTATCTTTTTATTCATAAACCGACGTTTCGGAGGCTATTCCCTCCTTTTTCAGGGTTTGAAAAGTCAGTGTATTTTATTTTGTGAGAAACACCCCCAAAAAGTCACCTTAATTGTAAAGAGGTATTTGTTTAATATGTACTGAATAGCATGAGAAACTTTATACTACAAATAAACTATCCTCTGTCATTGTATATTTTATTCCAAGCTAAACTAGTAAAATTTTCTGAAAAGCATATCCTCGCCTTAGAGTGTAAACCTGCTAACTCACAACAAGGAAATTTTAAAGGGCAGAGAAAAAACAAACAAAATGTTGTAATGGAAAGAAACTATTTTTCACATTTTTTTGTACAACTTACGATTGTAATTTTAAGTAGCAGTTTTACTTGGACGATGCTGTATCTCTTTTTATTTCAAACGGTATTAATATGTCATATATGATAAAAAATGGATTTAGCAGGTTTACACTCTAAGGCGACGATTTGGCAAATTTTCGATACTGTGCATCTCTGTTTATGAGTAAACTGGTCGGGACAAACAATATAGTCTATAGCGGAATATACACGAAAAAGACTAGAATATTTGACAAATACCAAATCGAAAAAGTATGAAAATAGGGGTGGCCCAAAAGAACGGCGTGTCCCCACAACGCTGCACAGTGGGAATTTTAGAACATTTAGGGCGCCAAAATTCTGAAACTTGTCACGGGAAGTTTTTCTATAGCGCCGAGCCAATTTTTAAATTTGACCCCTGGAGGTGAGGGACAAACCTGAAAATTTTCAAAAATCTCGTGTTTTGGGATGAATTTATATATTTCTAAGCCTCCTGAATCCGTTTCTGTCAATATTTTTGAAAAAAACTTGAAAGAAACCCCTAGTGGAGGGGGGAGGGGCAGATCAGGAAATTTTGAAAAATCTCGTGTTATGAAAAATATATGTTATTTAGCCTCCTGAACCTGTTTTTGAAAATAGAATATTATTAATTAGGGATTAATCACAGTGTTTCCAAAGTGACCAATTTTAATGTTTTTAAATGTTATTTTGCATAAAAACTTTAATTTAGAGAATACTTTGTATGTTATTGCCCAAGGTAGCAAACAGTAGCAAAAAGTGATGAAGAAGTGTGAAAGTTTATATAGTAATGTAGATTTGTGTGAAAATTTTTTTCGGACTTATTCGGACTTTTTTTGTAGGTCATCTTTTGTGAAATTGAAACAGTGTAAAAGTACTCTATTTGAAAATTTAATTCTCACTTTCAAATGTAACAGAACTAAAAAACATACAAATTCGAAATCTGCGTAAAAAAACTTTTTAATTCTGATTGCCCTGAGTAAGAGCAAAATTCTTTCTAATATCCACTCGATACTGAACTCATGAAAAATAATATTTATAGTTAAAAAAAAACTGATGATGAAGGCCAAACTATAGTCTCAAACAAATAAATAATATATATATATTATGTGATATATGGCTGATTCTAAAAAAAAATCGAAAAATGACTTTGATAATTTAATGGAATTTTTTTTTAAATTATTATGGAATTTCTTTTGTTAATTTGCTAGTACATGGGCTAATTGTCTAAAACCTTATAGTGGTCCCCAACTTTTTTGAGTTTAAAGGAGGGTGAGGGGTCCATATAGTTATGGGCTCAGAATAGTTCAAAAAAAAAATATGTGATACCCGGAAAAAAATATGATAAATGGTCAGAGACAAAATGGAAGATAAATTTGTTCTTCTACTGGCTTACTGGACCGTCGCTTAGAACATCAAAACCAATAATTTGCATGAGGGAGATGAGGGAATGAGGAAACAAAATATTATTGCACAAAACGTAGAAAAAATAACCTTATAATTTCCCATGTGAATGGGCAATACTTTATTAATACTAGAAACACTCACAAATATGTGATAAATGATAAATAAATAAGCGATTAACTTTTTAAAACATGGGGTGATGGAATGACGGTCCAAAATGTAAACTTGGAAAAAAATTTTTTAATAGTTTTAACACTAAATCTCATAACTTATAGCCAGTCTGGCATATTTTTAGCATGCAAATATTGCCAACTTCTACAAACAATAAGGAGGCGTTCACTATATAATTTAAAATTATGTTTGAATTCTACTTTTACACAAGAATGATTCGTTTTTTAACGACGAATTTAAAAAATATATCTTGGAACTTTTCCGTTTGTCACACATTTATGTACAGCCAATACTATTATGTATGAATAAATAATAAATAAGATAGTAGACAGTTATAAGAAACTTTTCGAATTAGACCTTTGAATGTGAATTTGGCGGTTGGGACCCAGTGAGTGAATGATTTATAGTGTATTTACTTGAACATATATTTTTTATTTAATATAAAAAAGATAAATATGTTTTATAATTTGGTACGCCTAGAGATGTATGAGGCGACTGTGGGTCAGTGGATAGAGTGTTGGGCCGCTGACTCGGAGATCGCTGGTTCGAGACCGAGTCTCGGCAGATAGATATTTGCAGTCGCCTCCTCTTGGAAAGTAATGGCAACCTACCAAGAGTATAATTGCCTAGACAACCTCTCCAAATTAGCCGTTCGGAACCGGCGTTAAAAAGTAGGTCCCGTATATCTGTGTAAAACAACTAAACACACTCAGCACAGGTATATGTGAGAGGCGCCGACACCCGTTTCGGGTATGGCACTCGAAGAAGAAGAAGAGAGTAGTTTCATAAAAAATTCTTTGTTAAGAAAACTTAGGATCGCATTTTACAACAAGGACATCACTTTCGATTTTTTTTAGAATCAGCCATATATGTGTGTGTGTTTATTTGCATCAAGCAGAGGACAACCTCTTTGTTTCTCTTTATAAATCAACAACTCTGCTACTCTCGGCAAAATAAAAGCTTTTAAATTATCTTAATATAACCATGAAAAGTTAAAAAAGCAGGTTGTCTTTAAAAAATTCACATTTGTTTTTAACAGTGATAATTTTAAATTAATTTTATTTTCAGATCTCTCTTATTACTACCTTGATAATCCAAGTAATTTTCCAAGGAGTATTCACTTATTTATATTTTGACAATCTCACTGTAGCTCTGGTTGCTTTAATGGCTATGCTGTCATATTCTAAAGGGACAATGAAGGTATGTGTATTCTTTATTGTTGTATTATATAAATTATCCAAGGTGGTTAAGACTAGTCGAGCCATACCTTTATTTTTTAGAATATTCATGAATGAAGTATTCGAAAAAAAATGATTTTTCTAAAGTTTAGAAAAGCTTTCATCTTTATATCACACTCTTCTCAAAAATCACCAATATTTGCAAATGAGTATCTTTAAAAATATTCACTCTCTTCTAAAATATCTAACTATATCTATACTTATTATAATCAGCTTGGGCGAGGATGCCGACGTGGTTTTCTAACATTTAAAACCCACTAATAGTTTGTAGCGATTTAAGCGGTCCACGTGCATTTTGCAGTTAATTAGGGGTAGGGGCCTTGTATCATTACAAGTTCATGACAAATAAAATTTATTAAAATTAGGAAATTAAATTATTATTTTAAAACCCACTAGAGAGTCCAAGGGGCGTAGCCGATAGTGCAGTATCTTGAAATCGAATTTACTCGGGATCAAATCTCTCATCAGCTACAACAATTTTCATCTCTATCGAAAATGCAAGGTGCCTGAATAAATCCAAGGAAAGCAATAGGAAACCACATTTCCCCAGGACAGTTAGTATTCAATGAAAATAAATCATAAGAGTTAAAAACAGAAGAAAAAGTATTATTATAATAATTAAATATATTTTTCTATTTTTTTTTGTTTTAGCTACTGTTCATCAACATACATAATAAACGAATCAATCATATTTATGATTCTTTCCGAAAAGCTTATAGAAAGTTCGCTCTGCACTGCCAAGAGGAAAAAAAAGTAGAAATCGATTCCGTAAATAAACGATTGAGGAGACAATTTCAAATATATACGGCTATATGCTTTATAACAAGCGTGATATGGAGTATTACAGGATTTGTGGATCCAGTAACTGATCAAGAGCGTTTTTTACAACATATTGAAATTGAAAATTTCCCTTATAAATTCGGTCTTGATTTTTGGGTACCGTTTCCAATACGATCTAAAATTCAGTTTTTTACTGTCTACGCTATCATGGTTTTCAATTTTTTCGAGATGGCTTGGATTTACGGCGGTATTGATTGTCTCCGAGTTTCTCTTTTGCGCTATTTATCTGCTCATTTGCGTATCTTAGGAAAAGAAATTGAAAAGTCATCCGAATGTAAAAAACATTCAATGGAAGAAAACTTAAATCGTTGTGTTCAGTATCATAACGAATTATTTAGGTAAAATAAAGCTTTAATTTTTATTTATCATACATACTACCTATTAAAGAAATAATCTCATGTGGCCATCTACATGACTTTACGAAAAACCTGCCCCCTCTCTTATACATATTTAATCAGTTAATTTATAATCATTTACTAAAGAACCCCCCCTTCTTACTTGTAGGCCCAGTAGCAAGGCGGGCGTCGCAGCTAGTATTTAAATAAAACTATTTATTTCTAAGCTGTTAAAATTACGAGTTATTCAGACATACAGAGAAAAATTCTATAATCATTTATTTGTACTTGTCATGAAAGGAAGCAACTAAACTTAAATATAAGTGTATATTTATTTAAAATAAATATAATTCCAAAATGTGTAACGAATGACCAAACGTTTCAAGAGAAATTATTGTTTGTTTATCTGTAGAAAATTAGAAAATTAGTTGTTTTAAGAAAGAATAATAATAATACTGGGTGAAGTAAAAAGTTCTGAGCCTTTTTCTAACGACGGCTTTAATGAGCCATATCTCACGATGTATACGTCGTATCTGGTCATTCTTTTTGCGATTTAAAGGTGACATAACGGTTTAAAAAAAGTGCTTTGATAGTTTTGTGTTTGGTGAAGCCAGTTGTGTGTTAGAGCATTCCTAAATGGAGGTAAAAAAAGAGGAAATTCGATACATTCTTCGGTATTACTATGACCAAGAGGAAAAGCGGAGCAGGCGGCCAAAAAATGTGTGATATTTATGTAGTATCAAAGTTGTGCTAGATGGAATATCATCTGAATCGTTCTCCACAAACGCTGGTGTTCCCCAAGGCTCTGTAATCTCCCCCACACTATTCCTAATTTATATAAGCGACCTTATTGATCAAACGTCAAACCCCACTCATTGTTACGCCGACGATAGCACTCTACATGCCAAACCCTCACTCCCGAATAATAGAATCAATGTTGCCTCCTCAATCACTCTCGACCTAGACAAACTGAATAAACGGGTCTCTCAAAATTTAGTTAACTTTAATGCAAACAAGACTCAATGTTGTCTAATTTCTAGGCGCGAAAATAAAGATTTCCCTGATATTCAATTCGGCTCGAATACCCTGAAAATGTGTGACAGCCTATCCATGTTGGGCGTCTCTGTCGCATCTGACCTGTCTTGGAATGAACACATCTCCTCTGTGTCGAAATCTGCAGCAAGGAAGATTGGCTACTTTTTTCAGGTCCAAGCGATTTTTCAAGCCCTTATATCTTCTCACCATCTACAAGGCCCAAATCCGCCCCTGTCTCGAATACGGCTCTCATCTATCGAGAGGAGCCTCTAAATATTCTCTTGCTACCCTGGATGCAATTCAGAAGCGAGACGTCAGGCTAATTGACGATTCTCATCGAAGAAATGTCTCTGCCCTTTCCCTTTTCTATAGATACTTATAATATTCAACTTTCAAAACCCGAGTGGATAAACACCTACGTCTACACCCTCTCTCTCACTTAATCAACTTTTCCTTCTCTTCGGTAATGCAAGGGTCTTTCGAGATCCATAGGGGCTGCATCTTTACTGGTGCACCCCTTCTTGCATTCGATTACATTAAAAATGCAACAGCAAAGCGGAGGTTCCAACGATTCCGTTTTGGTAATATGGACGTCGAAGATGAGACACGCTCTGGTAGGCCAATCGTCGAAAAAGTCGATAAAATCATGGAAATTGTCGAGTCGGACCAGCATGCGAGCACTTATTCCATTGCCCAGGAACTGAGAATTAGCCAGAAAACCTTTTGAAACCATTTGCATAAGGCTGGTCTCAAGAATATGTATGGATGCCACACGAATTGACGTAAAAGAAACTTTTGGACCGAATTGATGCCTGCGATTTTTTGCTGAATCGATGGCGGTGGCGATGAAAAATGGATCACATACGAGAACAACAGGCAAAAAAGATTGTGGTCCAAGCGCGGTGAGCAGGCCCAAACGATCGCCAAGCCCGGATTAACGCCCAAGATGGTTTTACTGTATGTTTGTTGGTGTTGGAAGGGAATCATCCACTATGAGCTGCTCCCATCGGGCCAATCACTCAATTCGGACCTATACTGTCAACAACTGACCAGATTGAAGCAGGCGATCGACGAGAAGCGGCCAGAATTGGCCAATAGGAAGGGTGTTGTGTTCCATCAAGTGGACGCCAGGCCGCACACATCGTTAACGACGCGCCAGAAGCTCCGAGAGCTTGGATGGGAGGTTATATCGCACCCGCCGTATAGCCCAGACCTGACACCAAGCGATTATCACATTTTCAAGCATTTGCAAAATTTCCTTGATGGTACAAAACTGGCCTCAAGAGAGGCTTGTGAAAATGAGCTGGTCAAGTTTTTCACCAATAGGGACGAGGACTTCTTCAATCGCGGAATTATAAGATTGCCTTCAAAAAGGACAAAAGTTATCGAACAAAACGGCGCATATTTGATCTAAATCGGAAAATCCTAACTTGGTTAATTTTATCGTCGAAATAAAGAGAAAAAAGGCTCAGAACTTTTTACTTCAACTATTATTAATTATAAGATTGGATGTAATTTTTGGAGATGGACTGATAAGTGAATTAAGTGGATATCGATGAGGCAGTCCAAAAAAAGAAGAAGATAATTTACACTATCCTCTTATTCATAAAGCCGACGTTTCGGAGGCTATTCCCTCCTTCTTCAGGGTTTACGTGAAGGTCAATGGAATATCACTGTGGCAGTCCCCTCTGTCTCCATTCTCAGCAGACTACATTATAATTCTGCTGAGAATGATATACAATATATTATTGTTACTGCCACTGAAAGAGGAGACAGAGGGGAATGTCGCATTGGATTTCCTTCACCGACTTTTCAAAACCCTGAAGAAGGAGGGAATAGCCTCCGAAACGTCGGTTTTATGAATAAAAAGATAGTGTAAATTATCTTCTTCTTTTTTTTGGACTGCCTCATCGATATCCACTTAATATTAATTATATTCAAAGGCCTCCCAATCGATCAGAAACCCAAAGGTCGCAAATAATTTTTTCTTTTACTCCGAGAAATCACAACGAGGCCTCGTCGAAAGACAATTATAAATTAAATTAAATTAGGGAACAAAGAAAATATTTTTTATTATAGACAAAAGGATCAGTCGGGGCTCGAGACCCGGGATCTTCGCATGTCTGCTGCGATGCCTCTCATAAGAGCCTTAGCCCCTACATCCCCTTGGCCACTGATCCCCGAACTCAAGCTAATACCTAATGCCTATATGAATTTGGATTTTTTTATTTAATCTTTAATCAGTGGCCAAGAGGGTTAAAGCTAAGGAGGCTCTTATGATGGCGTCGCAGCGCACATGTGAAGATCCCTGATTCGAGCCCCGGCCGATCCTTATGTCTATAATAAAAAAATCTTTTCTATTTTCCCTAATTTAATAATATAAATATTTGTATATTTTCAAATCCACAGATAGGAACATTAAATTTGTATATATATATAAAAGTAAATTTTTTATAATTTTTCTAACTGATATGACAAAGAATAATTGACCTATCAATGAGAAGTGTTTTGGCCGCGCTTTATTTGAAAAAGATATTTTATCACAAGACTATTGCGGATTATGCTATTAAAGTCTGTGGAGTCTTAAATCTGGACCAGGAGAGAAAAAAAGATGTGATCCACTTAGCTACAATCCAACGTCATTTTGCGTATAGCCCGCTAGATATTCGGATGGATCACCTTTTTTATATATAAGTAGTTCAGAAGCTCAAATCCGATTCCAAGCCTTGTTTTGGAAAATTTATACATTTTCCTAAATTCTTAAACAAGTGGTTTATTATTTTTGTACAAAACTTGGGATTAAAAAAAATGACTTAATTGGATTGGCCTCTGAACGGCTCATATATATAGGCATATAGATATATAGATATATTATACCTATAATTAAATTTGTATAGGTTATTTCTAAACAATATTTGAAAGCATTTAGATTTTTCCTAAAGAAAAATTCTAGCCTTGTACTCACCAAACGCCTGAATATAGGCAATCAACTCGTCACCTATTCTTCAAACCTGCGTAAAATTTAGGCTCTACTGCAAAGACTTGAGTTTTAGAGTTAAACAAAACATGCATGGTTCACTGGTTGGTCAAAGTACTAAATTCATTATTATTACTCTATTTATTTATTTGTTTATTACAGGGAATTCAATTAAAAAATTCACTTGGCAATAGATTTTCATTATTAATTTTAAAATAACAAGTATGAATAATATAAAAGATGCCCCGAATTAAACCCTCTATGAAATTTATTAATATGTTTCTTTAGAACAGGGGCCCCGAACTTTTTAGAAATAAGGGCACATTGGAAGATTGAAAACTTTGGGTGGGATATAATTATAATATACTTTTTTGCACGATTTTTTCTCTGGAGAGAGACGGACTGGTAGAACTTTTAATTGAAAGTAATGGAAGGCAGCCCAGGGGTAGTGAGGAAAGAAAATTAGCAAATATCAAATAAGGTGTAATTTATTGGAATCCTTCCTCCTTTCACTTCAAACCGACGTTTCGGAGGATTCTTCCTTCCTTCTTCAGGGTTTCAAAGGGTCAATGAAGAAAACAAATAAAATGCTTCCTTCCTCTCTCCACAACAGTGTTTAAAACTTTTTATTCCTTAGCAGAGGCATAAAAAACAATTTTTTTTTCGTTCTTTTCTTTTGCAAGAATTTTTATAAGAATCTCAGATAGAACTAAAAATTTCTTTTTGTGGGTAATATCAAGATATAAACTTAAGCATGTGTGTCAATGTTAATAAACTTTTACATAATTTATATTTAACATAGAAACCACCGTTTCTTTATAATATTTTTTATACTTCTTTGAGGTAGCATTTAAAATAACATTTTTTTATGTAAAGGAAGCTGTGTGTGGTGCCCTTTTTTGTTCTGCTAATTGTATGTTCATTTTATTTAAGAATCGCAAAAGAGATCGAAACTTATATTGGATTTGAATTTTTCGTCCAATGCATTGTATTCACTTTAATATTTGCCATCTGCGGTTCAACTACGGTAAGCAAAAATACAAACAACATTTCAGTTAGTTTTTGATTTTTACTTTACTTTAGAATCTATTCTAACTGGTGGATTCTAGCATAGCTGGCTGTGGATCCGGCGCATCCCTAAAATTTAAAAACGTCAAGACTAGTATTCTAATACAATGTCATATTGGAATCTAGTTTAGTTTTATTTCGCTTTGATTTAATTTGAAATGATAGGATTTTTAAGAGTTAGTAAATTTAAAGAAAATGAAAAAAAATTTCAAATTTGAATCATACCAGCTATCTTAAGGAAAATACTTTGATTTTCTGTGGAGGAAAAATGAATTAGTTTTTTACATGTGCTCGACCTCTGACTTTCATTTAAAATTTATAATCTGCACAAAAAATTAATCGTCAAAATGAACTAAATTAGTAGAAATAATTGATTTAATACAAATAATTTGCACTATAGCTTCCACGAGCTCGTCGGTTGAACGCCCATTTTTAACTATAAAACGAATTAAAATAATGAGCCGAAGTAGAGCTAAACTGAAAATAGACCAGCCTCTCAGTCTTTAATACAGACAGGGATGCCAAAAGGGGAGGTTAAGACGCAGAGTGCGTCATTGAAATTTTTGGGGAGGAGGTTGAAAATTGTTGAATTTTAGCATCATATGCTCTAAGTCTTATAACTACTACAAAAAAGTATTAAAAAGCCTCTTCTAATTATTTAGAAGTGAATAAAATGGGGGGGGGGGTCACTTTTTCATGAAACTGGGGGAAGGGTCATGAAATTAAGGGGGATCCTTTTCAAGATCAAATGAAATAATCTATTAAATTTGGAATTTAACGAAAAATTCTAAGATGCGGTTATCGAAAAAAATTTGTAAAAACGAGCGAAGGAAAAAATACAATTAAAAAAAGAAATAAACTGACGTGTTCTTATGTGGCCATCCACTTGACTTTTTTACCATACAACCTGGCCCCTCACTTATATTTAATATTTAATAAAATTATTTATATTCATGTAGGGGAGGGGGGTTAATTTTACCATTTTTAGATTTCTAGGGGCCCACTGATTATGTATACAAAATTTGGTTGAGTTTGGTAAATGGCCAAGATTTTTATTTTTTGACCCTACATCCCCCCCCCACCTCCTCATTATGGGCGGTTAGTTTTTGCATTTTTAGACTTCTGGGGTCCCACTGATTATGTATACAAAATTTACTTGAGTTTGCTGAAATGACCTAGGTTTTTAATTTTTATCCCCCTCCATCCTCCTTAATTTTGGGTCGATATGTACCAAAAATCTAATCTAATCTCAATGGACCAAAACTACGTGGGAAATTTGGTTTCGATATTCCCACTAGTTTTTGAGCTAGCTCGTCCACAAAAATTTGGTAAAGCACAGACTAACAGACCAACTAACAGACTAACAGACATTTTGACAAAACAATTATTATCTCGAAAAATATAATTTTTTTGATGTTCACTTATTAGAGATTTTTTGTAGACCGAAATCCCATGATTTTGCTCAATTTTTTTAATCAAAATACTTTCAGCTATTTTTGAGATATTTTGAAAATAATAGGGAAAAACACTTTTTTCATGCACCATTACAATACTTGACCATACCTTGATAACTGTTAATTCTAATGTCTATAAAATAAGATATAATTTTACGGATAAAATCATTATTTTGGTTTTGATTATATATATTAGTTGAGCCCCTAGAGTTTATATATACAATCTGTGGACCCCCAAGGAACGTCGAAACTCAACAACCAACCAACCAAAATGGATGAAAGTTCAAAATAATTAATCCTCAAACCCAGGTTCGGGTGGTTCGGAAGGTGATCAAAATTAGGGGAAGAGGAGGGAGTCCAGAGGCCATGTATGGGTTTGGCGGGGTGGATGATGATCGGAGGTGAGTGCAGGGGGAGTTTAGGATCGGTGGGATGGAAGGAGATTAAAGTAGGCTAGCAAGAGGCCCCCATCGCCGACTCTTCTATGTCTGCGACTTGCTTAACAATCCAAGAAACAAACGCTATGCTAGAAATCCCCTCCATCTTTGTTAATGAGCTTTTATATAATTTGATTTTTTAATTTTTAATTAATCATTTGTTACAGAATACAACTTTTGATTCATATATTTTAAAAATTTATATTCTTGCTGTTGTTGTAGTAATACAAATATATATGATTATTGATGCTGGTGATAATGTTTATGAAGATGTAAGTAAAAATATAAGACAATAATATGATTACATAATTGATTGTATTTTATTACTTTTGGTAATTATTTAAGTTTCAGGATATTGTGAAATCCGCTTATAACAGCCAATGGTTGGGTAAAGGAAAGAAAGTCAGTTTTCTCGTCTATTTCATCATGGGAAGGAGTACTCTGACAAATCCATTGCATGCGACCACTTTTTTATTAATTACGAATCTTACTTTTTCCCAGGTGAGTTATAAAACATTTAAATAAAATGTCTATTTAATTAAACTAAAAAGATATTTTTTCTTTTGATATGGTAGTAATTTCTATAGTAAATTGAAAGTTTATTTTTGCCGAGAGTAGCAGAATTTTTTATATATTAGCAGGAGACAATAAAAGAGTGTGTCTTCTGCTGGAATTATAATTTTTTTTATTTATTTATAACGAGACTATAGTTTTGGAGAGCTTTGCCTTCTTCATTAGTTTATTACAATTGATTCACAGGAATTTCTGTATGTACAAAGCTCTCGAAACTATAGTCTCGTTATAAATAAATTAAAAATTTATAATTCCAGCAAAAGACACACATTTTTATTGTCTCGATTTTTTTTTTTTATAAATTTTATTAAACCAATTATTTTACATTAATTAATGTATACATTGTATTTTTGCTTCGATTCCGGAGATTACTTCTCCACCATCGAGTGTCCTTATTCATCTTTAGTCCTTGTTTTTAATAAGAGGAAAAATCTAATTAGATAAAAAAACCTCTTTTCCGATAATCATTTCAATTCCATTATTCCCCAATCAATTCGATTGGTTTTCTCAATCCACCTCAATCCATCCGCCAGTGTCTCGATTCAATTTCTATAGTATTTAATAGGTAAGTGGGCTGATTTAGTTTGTGCTTTATAATCATTTAAATAATAGTAACGGGCGGATCGAACGTTAAGGGTAATTTTTTGTTTTAGTTAAAAGGGATATATTAATATTTATTTTATAATTTAAAAAGTAGATTTCTATTTGGAGTCACGATTAAATGGAATTTAAATTATTTTTTGCCATCTTTTTTTTCAAAATTCCAAGTTTTAGGAAAATAATTTCTACTAAAAATGTGACATCAATAAATATAGATAGACATTTAAAATGAAAAACATGCATTTAAATTGAACTTACTATATTCTACTAAATTTATTATGCTGATCTTGACAACACATTAGATCGCACTACTTTTTTTTTGCAAACGGTTTTTATTAATCGAACTTGGACTTTATTTACACAAGTGTTTTTGTTGGAATTTCACTTCTTTTTTAAGTTGGTTGGGAATTTTGCCCGTAAGATTCACGTCTTTATTTTATAGGGTGATAAAGGGTCTTTTTTTCAATTCCGACTTGACGCAACTTTTTTTATGAAAATGATGAGAGTAGGAGTTACACCATAAAGGTGCAACCCCTAAAGGCCTGGGTTGGCCCCTCATCGTGAAAAGAAGAAGAAAGAATTTTATGGGCTGGGCGAGGGTCGAAGGTATCTGTGTATACGGGTCTTAAATAGCTGAAGGTTATAAGTCGCGGGAAAGATGGTGGCAGAGAGCGAGCTCCAGTCTCTGGAGACATAGGGATAAAAGAGTGGGCGAAAGCGCTTGTTCGACTTTTATCCAATTTGACAGCGAAAGGGTGCTGAGCGTTCGAAAACATCGTGTTTCTCGTAAAGAGGGCTTTAGGGGGGATAATTGATTTCAGCTCGACTGAACAGACACCGTGATAGTATCTTAGTACAGGGAAAGGGCTAACTAACCGCCTTCTCTTAACTTTACCTCATACTATCTTTATCACTTCTCAACAATTGCCACATTCCATATCTTTCATTATTTTTTAGATTAAAACACTCCAATCTAGATCTCCCCTTTTCCCTTTCTTTCATATTTCGCCCTCTAAAATATTACTTAGCAATTCTCCTGGTCTTGAGGTGTCCTATCATTTGAGCCATTTCCCTTCTTCAGATTATTCCAGAGTGTTCTCTTTTCTCGAATTTTTTACAAGAGAACTTTCTCTTATTTAATTCTTTCAACCCACTTGAACTTCAAAATTCTTTTTTATATTACGATATTTCGAAGGCCACTACACTGAAAAAACGATATATTTATAGTTAAGAAATTATATTTGATATGAATAGATGGTGAATTTAATTATGGGGAAATCGATCTCTGTTCAAAATGAATAAATTATATACATATTTTTAGTATTCTCATATTTTTGGTGCAACTCTAGATATATGGTATTAATAGTTAAGATGCCGTTATTCCAACCAAGCACCAATAATTAAATTATGAAAATATTGTTATTTGAGTAAAATAGTGGAATAGTTTAACACTAGAACGCCCGGACTTTCAGATCCCCTAGAACGCCCGGATGCCGTCAATTTGACGACTTGCATTTTTCAACACTCAAACTAAATAATATCATTCTGTTTCCTTTTATTTAATATTTTTTTTATTTTTTCTAATAATAAATATAATTCTATTATCAATTTATATATTAAAAATACATATTAGTATATTACATTTTAATAATCATTATGATATAAAATGAAAAATTAACATGCTATATTTATAGAGTATTATCATTAACAAAACCAGTAGTTCTATATTATATGTTATTATTATAAATATTATATTATTATAAATAATATTGAATTAAAAAAAAAATTATACGAAAAAAACTCACGAGAAATTGAGAGAGAAATGTGTTGTTGATAATTCTAAGGGCGGAACAAAAATGAAATGGCAAGACTACGGGCTCGACATATATATATATGGATTTCAAAACAGTAGGTTCCCTCGAAATGTTGTAAAATAATAAAGTGAATCATCAAAAAATAAAAAAAATTGACATAAAGAAACATAATTTTTTATTTTACCCCAAGTTTTTCAAGGAAGATTGTAAATTAAAAAAAAGGCAGAACAAATCCGTGGGTCAAAAAGGATGGAAATGTTCCAAAAAAGAATGGTAATTATTCGTACTTGAAAAATTAATTTAAAATATAAAAATTGGGGTAAAAAGTGTTACCGTCAAATTGACGGCTTTTGGGCGTTCTTGGTAAATCCATAATTTTCTCCTAAGTAAAAATTCATAGGGTGCTTTTTTTTATTAGAAAGCTATTCAAAAATGATTAAAAGTCAGCGAATTTCAAAGAACTTAAATAGTAACGAAATGAAAGAGAAATGAAATGTGAAAACCGTCAAATTGACGGCTTCGGGCGTTCTAGTGTTAAATGAAATAAAATGTAATTACGACAAGAAATGATATAAACTTGAATATTTTTTTATTATAAATAAAAAATATTCAAGCTTATATCATTTAAATATATTTATATATATAATTCAATTATTCATTTGGTTTGTATTAATAAAAACAATTGTTTAATTTATTTAATTTTCTATATTTATAAGGTATAAGGTAATCTAATTTTAATATATATTAATATTTCTTATCATCTTATAGTGCGATTTAAAATTAAAAAAAAAATACAATTAATAATGTAAACAAAATTTTTGTTAATTTTTTTTTAAATATCTTACTTATTAAGATATTACTATTTGCAGAAAATCTAAGTGGTCAAAAGGATGGAAATGTTCCAAAAAAAAGAATGGGAATTATTCGTACTTGAAAAATTAATTTAAAATATAAAAATTGGGGTAAAAAAGTGTTACCGTCAAATTGACGGCTTTTGGGCGTTCTTGGTAAATCCATAATTTTCTCCTAAATAAAAATTCATAGGGTGCTATTTTTTTTTATTAGAAAGCTATTCAAAAATGATTAAAAGTCAGCGAGTTTCAAAGTTCTAACTTAAATAGTAACGAAATGAAAGAGAAATGAAATGTGAAAACCGGCCAAATTGACGGCTTTCGGGCGTTCTAGTGTTAAGAGATTATTTTCTACCTAACAGAACTAGTTAAAATTCTTGAGCTTAAAAGAGTTTTTCTTTCTCGTGTCAATCCAGTAGATAGTTATATTGTATTAACATAATAAAAATGGATCATTTTTTTAAAACATAATTGAAAATGGTATTAATTTATGGTGAATGTGGGCCAAGTGTTATGTGGGGCTACTATTGAAATGGATGCCGAGCGTTTTCCTTATATGAATACACACTCGCAAGCTTCATTTTATTGTGTTGTAAATCTGTTAAAAAAAAAGGAAATGTAAAGACTCGAAGAAACCGAACTGAAACAAGCCGAAATAAGGAAATTGGAACTGCAATTCATCCAGAAGACTTGCAATACACTCTGGAATATCAGAGAACAGTGTCGCAAAATTATTAAATTATTAATTACGAGCTTTTCGTGCGTGCCTTCGGCACGCCCTCGAAGCTCGGACCTCCGGGCTGGAGTCCTGGCGGGCAGCGTCTCGGTCCAAAAATTCTATTCCTCTTAAAAAACCACGTTTAAAATAAAATTAGAAAAATGTACTTGCTTTTGTATAATGGTGTATTAAATTATTTGACTACGGCACTGTAGTTATAACTCTTGATTATTAATGATATACTTTTGATTATTAATGATATATTCAAAGCAGAATCAATGAAGAAAATCGTGTATAGAGTAAATATATGATAGGGATTCCCAAATCCAGATGGTAAAAATCAGAGTCGCCAAGACTTGATTTTTTTTGCTTAGGTTTTTTGTGTGTCATTTAATATAAAAAATTAAATAATAGTGCAAATTATTAAAAAATAAACAAATAATATATAAAATATAATATATAAAATATAAATCAAATAAGATGTGAATAATTTCTTCTGTGCGCAAAGAAAAGCGAATTGAATATTAAATTTTTGAGTGGCGGGGCGGGGGGGGGGGGTGAGGAATAATTATCGATATATTTAATGTTTCTTAATTTAAAGTCTTTTAGAGTCTTTCATTTCAAAATTTGAGTGCAAATTAAAATTATATTTCAAATTTGCCTGGTTAATGAAAATCAATTGGAACTGTCAGTTTAAAATCCTAGCTGACAATTATATTTCAAATTTGCCTTGTTAATTAATATATATTCAATGTTTTTTTAATTTAAAATCAATTGGTGTTTTTTCATTTTCATTCGAGTTCAAATGAATACAATATTATCTCGACACAAAGTCTAAATCAAAAATTTATAGTTTTAGTAACAGAAATCAAGATATAAATATTAATCTTACATTGGTCTAGTGGATAAAGCAGAGGACTTTAGTTCAAGAGTTCGTAGGTTCGATTCTAGTCAAGAGGGAAATTTTTTTAGAGAAATTTCTCTTAGCGTTGTTACAAATTAATCTAGATCAATATATATAGTATTATTAAGTAAATTATTTATTTAATAATTAAATATTTGATAATTAAGTTGAATAATTGTTAAAAATCATTATTAGGATTTTTTTGAAATTTTATTGATTTAATATTTTATTTAATTGATGTCGTATAAAAAATAGTTCTAATAAAAGTTGTTCAGTTTTTTAAGTAGAATAAGTAGACTCTAAAGAAAAATATAGGGTTCTATTTAAAAAACAGAACTTGACCTTGAAATACCCATTAAATCTTGTTCTAGGTCGACAATCAATAGTGTAGTTTAGTTTCTCCCTTGATATAAATAAGCTTTTATTTGAAACTTTTTTCCATATAATGCATTGTTTTTGAATTATAAGACTGTCTCAAGATAAAAACTCGTTAATATATACCGACGAGTTTTTTATCTTGAGACAGTCTTATAATTCAAAAACAATGCATTATATGGAAAAAAATTTCAAATAAAAGCTTTATTTATATCAAGGGGAAACTAAACTACGCTATTGTTTGTCGACCTAGAACAAGCTTTCAATGGGTATTTCAAGGTCAAGTTCTGTTTTTTAAATAGAAACCTATATTTTTCTATACGTCTACTTAATCTACAAAAAAAACTGAACAACTTTCATAAGAACTATTTTTTTATACGACATCAAATAAATAAAATATTAAATCAATTAGATCTCAAAAATATCCAAATAATAATTATTTTTAACAATTATTCAACTTAATTATCAAATAATAATGATTAAATAATTAATTATTAAATAAATAATTAATCATTTAATCATTTTTCGACACTGTTCTGAGACATTCCAGAGTGTATCGCAAGTCTTCTGGATGAATTCCAGTTCCAATTTCGTTATTTTGGCCTGTTCCAGTTTCTACGTAGCCTTTACATTTCCTGTTTTTTTTTACAACACAATAAAATGAAGCTTGTGAGGGTGTATCCCTGTCAGGAAACCGCTCGGCATTCATTTCAAAGGCAGCCCCTAAAACTTCTTCCACATTCACCTCATAAATTAAGACCATTTCAATTCTGTCTTCAATAAAAAAATGCTCCATTTTTATTATGGTAATACAATATAACTATCTACTGGATTGACACGAGAAATAAACTTTTTTAAACTCAAGAATTTTAACTAGTTCTATTAAGTAGAAAATAATCTCTTAAATCTGAGTATAACGAAGTTTTAAGTTCATTATAAACACTTATTTTCATTGTTGTGACTTTTCGATTTAATAATTATTTATTTAATAATTAATTATTTGATCATTATTATTTGATAATTATAGTTAAATAATTGTTAAAAATAATTATTAATAGTTTTTTTGAGATCTAATCGTATTCATGTACTTTGTTTATTTGATGTCGTATAAAAAAATAGTTCTTATGAAAGTTGTTCAGTTTTTTTTGTAGATTAAGTAGACGTATAAGAAAAATATATAGGTTCTATTTAAAAACAGAACTTGACATTAGAAATACCTCTTGAAAGCTTGTTCTACGTCGACAAACAATAGCGTAGTTTAGTTTCCCCCTTCGATATAAATAAACTTTTATTTGCAGCTTTTTCCATATAATGCACTGTTTTTGAGTTATAAGACTGTCTCAAGATAAAAAACTCGCTCCGGTATATATATATTATTAAATAAAAATTTAATAATTTTTCGACACTGTTCTGAGACATTCCATGTGTATTGCAAGTCTTCTGGATGAATTCCAATTCCAATTTCTTTATTTTGGCCTATTCCAGTTTCTTCGTAGCCTTTACATTTCCTGTTTTTTTTTAACAGATTTACAACACAATAAAATGAAGCTTGTGAGGGTGTATTCCTATCAGGAAAACGTTTGGCATCCATTTCAATGGCAGCCCCATAACACTTCTTCCACATTCACCGCATAAATTAAGACCATTTCAATTCTGTCTTCAACAAAAAAATGCTCCATTTTTATTATGGTAATACATTATAACTATCTACTGGATTGACACGAGAAATAAACTTTTTAAACTCAAGAATTTTAAATAGTTCTATTAACTAGAAAATAATCTCTTAAATCTGTGTATAACGAAGTTTCAATATCATTATAAACACTTAATTTCATTGTTGTGACTTTTCGATTTAAAAAGTTTATTTATTTAATAATTAATTATTTTAATCATTATTATTTGATAATTAACAATGAAGCTGTTGAAGCTTTTATTTTTGTAATTAATTTGATTAAAGCTTAAATTTTTATATAAATCACACATGATTGATTCTATAATTATTTATTGAAACAAATAATTACAATTTTAATACAACGTTTCTGATCGACTTATTCTGCGATCGCTCCCAAGCATGAGCACCCCTTCAGTTTAATCATGTGTGATTTAAATAAAAATTTAATCTTTTAATTTGATAATTAAGTTAAATAATTGTTAAAAATAATTATTAAGAGTTATGTATTGAGATTTTAATTGATTCATGTATTTTGTTTATTTGATGTCGTATAAGAAATAGTTCTAATGAAAGTTGTTCAATTTTTTTGTAGATTAAGTAGACGTATAGAAAAATATAGGGTTCTATTTAAAAAACAGAACTTGACATTGAAATACCCTTTGAAAGCTTGTTCTACGTCTACAAACAATAGCGTAGTTTAGTTTCCCTTCGATATAAACAAACTTTTTATTTGAAACTTTTTTCCATATAATGTTTTTGAGTTATAAGACTGTCTCATGATAAAAAAACTGCAACGGATCGTTGCTAAACTTTATCCAAATTCATTTGAAATATTAATATGTTTTGTTCCTTTATTATTAATCAGATATCACTTGCAATTTGTAGTTCATATTGACATTAATTCAAAAATAATTCTCATTTGAGCAGTCGAGGAATAGACATTTTGCACCATTGCCGACGTTTCGATTATTATTGACAACTCATTGCTGAAGTACATGGAGGAATCGACTTAAAAATCAAAAATAACGATCGATTCTCATCTAATACTAGAGGAATAACCTTATTGCATTCAATTTTGATGTTTTGACCATTAATGGCAACCTCTATTGAAAACGTGGAAGAATCGACTTAAAATCAAAAAGACTAAATTCTTTTATGGACAAACAACTCAAACTTGATGGTCAAAAACATCAAAAATGGAATGCAATAAGGTTATTCCTCTAGTATTAGATAAGAATCGATCGTTATTTTTGATTTTATGTCGATTCCTCCATGTCTTCAGCAATGGTTACCAATAATAATCGAAACGTCAAAAACCTAATGTAGAATTGTTATTCCTCAAGTATTAGATGAGAATCGATGTCTATTTTTTATTTTAAGTCGATTCCTCCATGTCTTCAGCAATGGTTACCAATAAAACCGAAATGTCAAAAATCCAATATAGAATGGTTATTCCTCAAGTATTAGATGAGAATCAATCGCTATTTTTGGTTTAAAGTCGATTTCTCTATGTCTTCAGCAATGGTTACCAATAAAAACCGAAACGCCAAAAATCCAATATAGAATGGTTATTCCTCAAGTATTAGATGAGAATCGATGGCTATTTTTGATTTTAAGTCGATTCCTCCATGTCTTCAGCAATGGTTACCAATAAAAACCGAAATGTCAAAAATCCAATATAGAATGATTATTCCTCAAGTACTAGATGAGAATCAATCGCTATTTTTGGTTTAAAGTCGATTTCTCTATGTCTTCAGCAATGGTTACTAATAAAAACCGAAACGTCAAAAATCCAATATAGAATGATTATTCCTCAAGTACTAGATGAGAATCAATCGCTATTTTTGGTTTAAAATCGATTTCTCTGTCTTCAGCAAAGGTAACGGATAAGAAAACAACGCAGTTGCTATGGTTACTCATAAAAATTCCTCCCAAATTTTTAG
Source organism: Forficula auricularia (assembly GCA_024734495.1). Taxonomy (NCBI): domain Eukaryota; kingdom Metazoa; phylum Arthropoda; class Insecta; order Dermaptera; family Forficulidae; genus Forficula; species Forficula auricularia. Next base: position 24,204,132 of record JALMQS010000085.1, on the reverse strand, counting down.
CATTTCACAGAGAGAAGCCTATCCATTCTTACTTAAGCAAGGCTAAATGAGCTATATTAAAACTTTCAAATGAATAAATTTTAAAGAATTTAAAAAATTAAAAAAAGTACCATCTTACTCTAGAGTAAAGTACTTTAAAATATAATTTTACTAAAAACTTTATTTAACCTTTTTTGTGGTCCCCAAGGTACTTAATTAGGATATTAAATTTCATCAAAATTGGTTAAGTCATTTTCAAGATATTTAGAAAAAACTAAAAAAGTACTGAAATAAAGTACTAATGTTTGTGGGCCGATATGTACCAAAAACTAATCAGCGCTTCATTTTGTTAAACTAATGGTAGGTTTTCAATTTCATTTCAATCGGTGTAACGGTGTGGAAAAAATCGTGGGCCAAAAAACGATAACATACATCCATACATACATCCATCCATCCATCCGCACGCACTAAATGAAAAAATCGCACTTTTTGGCCTCTCGACGAGACCCCTTGTAATTTTTGGCAAAACCGTCACGTGCTAAAATTCAACCTAATTGAATACTACAATTTGTGACTTTAATTGAGTCCATGGGTTCCGTAGTCTTTACCTGAGGACCCTTTGAAGCCACGCTTGCCCCGAGAGCGATTACAATACTTTACCCATGCTTTGCATTGGATAAAGTAAAAAAAGGAAATGTAAAGACTCGAAGAAACTGAACTGAAACAGGCCGAAATAAGGAAATTGGAACTTCAATTCATCCAGAAGACTTGCAATACACTCTGGAATATCAGAGAACAGTGTCGCAAAATTATTAAATTATATTAATTACGAAGCAAGTCGTGCGTGCCTTCGGCACGCTCCTCGAAGCTCGGCCTTCCGGGCTGGTGCCTCGGCGGGCAGCGACTCGGTCCAAAAATTCTATTCCTCTTAAAAAAAACCACGTTTAAAATAAAATTAGAAAAATGTACTTGCTTTTGTATAATGGTGTATTAAATTATTTGACGACGAGCATCCGTAGTTATAACTCTTGATTATTAATGCTCTATATACTTTTGATTATTAATGATATATTCAAAGCAGAATCAATGAAGAAAAATCGTGTATAGAGTAAATATATGATAGGGATTCCCACCAGATGGTAAAAATCAGAGTCGCCAAGACTTGATTTTTTTTGCTTAGGTTTTTTGTGTGTCATTTAATATAAAAAATTAAATAATAGTGCAAATTATTAAAAAATAAACAAATAATATATAAAATATAATATATAAAATATAAATCAAATAAGATGCAATAATTTCTTCTGTGCGCAAACAAAAGCGAATTGAATATTAAATTTTTGAGTGGCGGGCGGGGGGGGGGGGGGGGGTGAGGAATAATTATCGATATATTTAATGTTTTTAATTTAAAGTCTTTTAGAGTCTTTCATTTCAAAATTTGAGTGCAAATTAAAATTATATTTAAAATTTGCCTGGTTAATGAAAATCAATTGGAATCCAGTCAGTTTAAAATCCTAGTTGACAATTATATTTCAAATTTGCCTTGTTAATTAATATGTATTCAATGTTTTTTTAATTTAAAATTTCAATTGGTGTTTTTTTTCATTTTCATTCGAGTTCAAAATGAATACAATATTATCTTGACACAAAGTCTAAATTCAGCACTTATAGTTTTAGTAACAGAAATCAAGATATAAAATATTAATCTTACATTGGTCTAGTTGATAAAGCAGAGGACTTCAGTTCGCAGAGCCTGTAGGTTCGATTCTAGTCAAGAGGGAAATTTTTTTAGAGAAATTTCTCTTAGCGTTGTTACTAATTAATCTAGATCAATATATATAGTATTATTAGGCAAATTATTTATTTAATAATTAAATATTCTGATATGGATTAAGTTGAATAATTGCTAAAAATCATGGTTAGGATTTTGAATTTTTATTGATTTTAATATTTTATTTAATGGATGTCGTATAAAAAATAGTTCATTAGTAAAGAGCTGTTCAGTTTTTTAAGTAGAATAAGTAGACTTAAAGAAAAATATAGGTCTCTATTGTAAACGTGAACTTGACCTTGAAATTACCCATTAAATCTTGTTCTAGGTCGACAATCACTGGTGTAGCTTAGTTTCCCCTTGATATAAATAAACTTTTATTTGAAAACTTTTTTCCATATAATGCATTGTTTTTGAATTATAAGACCGCTTCAGAATAAAAAACTCGTATATATATACCGGGTGTGTTTTTTTATCTTGAGACAGTCTTATAACTCAAAAAACAGTGCATTATATGAAACAAAATTTTAAATAAAACTTTATTTATATCAAGGGGGAAACCAAACCAGTTATTGTCTTGTCGCCCTAGAACAAGCTTTCGCGGGTATTTCAAGGCCAAGTTCTGTTTTTTTAAATAGAAACCCATATTTTTCTATACGTCTACTTTAAATCTACAAGAAAAAAAACTGAACAACTTTCAAGGGGATTATTGTAATAACATGACAAGCCACATGATTTTTAATAAAACTTTATTCTTTGCTTTTTATCCACCCTTGAATCGAAAAAAAGCACACATTAAAATGAGTTGCTACCAAAAATCGGTGGAATTTAATTTTATAGATTTTTCTAAAACTAAAAAGCCTCTTATGTTTTCAGTTTAGTGCCTTATCAACTTATCATGTTATTGCATGCAATAAACCCTTAATATATAAAATTACAAATAAGTATACCGGGTGAGCTTTTTTATCTTGAGACAGTATTAATTATAATTCAGAGACGGTGCATTATATGAAAAAAAGCTTCAAATAAAAGTTGTTTTCTATCAAGGGAGAAACAAAACTACCCTATTATTTGTCGACCTAGAATAAGCTTTCAAGGGTATTTCAAGGTCAAGGTCTGTTTTTTTAAACACTCGTCATACACTGGCAGCCATAACACTTGTTCCACATTCACCGCATAAATTAAGACCATTTCAATTATTTCTTCAACAAAAAATATACTCCGTTTTATTATGGTATTACAATATACCTAGCTATTTACTGGATTGATAGGAGAAATAAATTTTTTAAACTCAAGAATTTTATCCCAATTAAATAGAAAATAATCTCTTAAATCTGTGTATAATAAAGTTTTAAGATAATTATAAACACTTCTTTTCATTGTTGTTCCATTTCGATTTATTAATTATTTATTTAATCATTATTATTTGATAATTAAGTTGAATAATTGTTAAGAATAATTCTTTAGGTTTTTTTAGATTGATTTAATATTTTGTTTATTTGATGTATAAAAAAATAATTTTAATGAAAGCTTTTAGTTTGGAATCAGTTGTGAAGAAATACCTAAATGTTTTAAAAAATCAGAACTTGACCTTGAAATACCCTTGAAAGCTTGTTCTAGGTCGACAAACAATAGCCTAATTTTGTTCCCCCCTTTGATATAAAACAACTTTTATTTGAAACTTTTTCATAATATAATGCACCTATTGAATTACTTTAATATTAGATTAAGGTATGGAATTCGAATTTGAATCAAGCACGAATGTCAACAAAGGAAATGATTGAGTTAATAAATTCGTTTTAACAATTTGTATTTATTAACAGCTTGAAGATTATTTCTATATATCACAAAATTTTGTCTTATTTGAAACACAAATAAACAACAACTATACAAGGAATTGGTCCCGAATTCATCGTACAAACGTTAATGGTAGGTACAGGACGTATAACAATGATTGTGTATAGGAATGTATAGTCGCAAGTGACGCGGTGAGGCGTAAACAGGGGAAATAACGGCTATACATTATACATACATTATACACTATATTACTATTACACTATACATACATATACATATTACACGGGATGGACCTGGGGCATTGCGCTGGGGCGAAGTCGTCATACTCCTGGATGGGCTACCCTGGCCCACTTAACAACGGCACATTTAAAGACCTTTGTCGTCTTCGGTCTAGTTCTCTGCCCTCCGCTGTGCGCACTAGTCGTGGTAGGCGTGGGGTGAAGTCCACGATTGCCGGGCGGGGTGCTCTAAAACGGAGACGACGGCCCATATCATCCAGTCCTGCGATCGGACACACGACGGTAGGGTCAAACGTCATGACACGGTTGTCCGGTGTCTGGCAGACGAGTTAAAAAAAAAATCGCCCAGGGTGGAGCTGGAGTATTTATACTCCAGCACTGCCGGCAATCGTAAGCCAGACATCGTGATGGCCGGACCAGAACATCGGGTAACAGTGATTGACGTGCAGGTGGTCTCCGCGCTCGCTGGGCTAGACGTTGCCAATCAGAACAAAATCAATTATTATAATGGCAACGCTAGCTTAGTCGGGAATATCGCGGAGAGGTTTGGAGTGTCGGCTGACCGTGTTAAGGTCATCGCCGCCACAATATCTTGGAAAGGGGTCTGGTGTCCTCGATCATACCGTGACCTCCTCGCCCTGGGTGTCCCCAAATATACACTTAACAAAATGACGCTCAGGGCGATGCTTGGGTCGCTTTTTAATTTCTCGACATACATGCGAAGGACCTTCCGGGAAGGGCCAGGCCCAAATATTTAATAAATGAAAAAATAAATAGTTATATTAGCCTACCTGTGTCTGTTTTAATTAAAATGTTATTCTTGGATATGGGTAGGCTATAATTGTTGTAGAGTGCAACAATGCACTCTCAACTATTGGCCCTTACCGACCCTATAATGTGGGGTTCTCCCTGTCGGGTGTGGTGTTGGCGCGGTCTATGTTTATAAAAAATAAAAATAAAAAAAATATAAAATAAAAATAAAAAAAGATAGTATACTTGAATTGTTAATTGTTGTGGGGCGCTTATAAAGGGCCCCCAACTAATACTTGAATTGTTAATTGTTGTGGGGTGCTTATTAAGGACCCCCAACTAAATACCGCGCCGCCCCACACTTTGTCGGGGGAATGTTCTGTGAAAGGCGTTCGCATTAATTAATTAATTAATTAAATAAATTGCCACAACAACTGGCGAAAATTGGACTTGGCTATGTTTTAAATCCTGATTTGTAAAAAAATTCTTTTTCTTTGTAAAGGGCTGCCCCCCTCTGCGTGGCACAATAAATTAGCATATAGGAATGTATAGTCGCAAGTGACGCGGTGAGGCGTAAACAGGGGAAATAACGGCTATACATTATACATACATTATACACTATATTACTATTACACTATACATACATATACATATTACACTATACATTCCTATACAATAACTCATTGTTACAATGTCCTGTACCTACCATTAAAGTTTGTACCATGAATTCGGGACCACCCTGTATATCTTTAATCTATAGCACAACTGAACAACAATTTAATTTTTTACTAACTAACTTCTTTCTTTCCAAAACATGCCATGTCATCTCCTCGAAGTTCAGAGGTGCCAACACCAATTTCAGTAATTTGCGGATGTAAAATTGAATCAGCAATGAATCTCGGCCAAATCTCGCTTTTAATTGTTTCACTGCCTTTTCATAATTTTTCGCGGATGGGGGGAAACTATCTATAAGTTCGCGGGCGGGTGTGTTTTCTTTGGTTGACAAAATCAAATATTGGAATTTGTCCTCTTCGTCAAGATTCGGATCTTCATGTATTTTCCTAAATCTTGCCCAGAATTTGATCCAATGCTTGATTTCGCCGTCGAATTTGAAAAGTTCTATTTTTGGGAGTTTTAATTGTGAATTTGTTGAATTATTGGTTTGTACACTGGCCACATCTCCTTGCCTAATATTTGTCTTGCTTTTATAAAGATGGACTAATTCTGTCCATTTGTCTCTATAGTCTTCAGTGAGGTCAAATTCGGCAGCCAGTTCTGCCTCGTCTTCTGTTAATTTATAAAACACCTCACTTACTTGGTTTTCCACCGCTGTTAGTCTTTGAGACTTTTCTTCAGCCAATCCAAATTCCACAACGAGTTGATCTCGAGGCGTGTTCTGATTTCCCAAAGATGTCTTCATTTTTAACCGACTTCAAAAAAGGAGGAGGTTCTCTATTCGATTGAATTTTTTTTTTTTTTTTTTTTTTTTTTTGTGCCTATGTTACCTCATATCTCCGCCAATTCTCAACCGATTTTGAAAATTTTTTTTGCATTGGGTCCAGTCTAGCTTCCGATTGGTCCCATTTTTTTTCGTTTTTTCATAGGTATTAGACCTTTTTTATTAGGTTTGTTTAGACCTAACCTCTTTGTTTATGAACCGATTTCGATGGTTCTTTTTTTATCCGATAGGGGGTGTCTTGGGGATGGTGCCATATTAATTTGATCAAGTTCTGATGATATGATCACTATTAATAACATCACTAAAAAGAGAAAAATAAAATAATTTTTAAGAAAAAAATAAAAACCGACTTCAAAAATTAAATGCAACAAATAAAATACACTAAAAGGTATAAAATAATTATTATCTTATTTAGTTACAACTAAACGACGAAATATTAACATGAAATTACTTTTTGAAGTTGGTGCCAAACATATACCTTTTATGAATCGCACTCGACGGATCTTACTTAGTACGTTTGGCGGGTATGCTCGCTTATAGGTATAGTTTGTTTGGCACCGACTTCAAAAAGTGATTTCATGTTAATATTTCGTCGTTTAGTTGTAACTAAGTAAGATAATAATTATTTTATACCTTTTAGTGTATTTTATTTGTTGCATTTAATTTTTTGAAGTCGGTTTTTGTTTTTTTCTTAAAAATTATTTTATGTTATATAAATATATTAGTGAACGCTCTTCGCAAATTCACTCTCTCTCTCTTCAGGCTTCTCAACTCGGTTTCCATTCGTTGCCTTTCGACAGGATCCATTTTCAATAAAAATAATCTTAATATTTAAAATATCGAAATAAGATTATTTTCCCCACAAGGGATGCCACTAATATTGAATAAGTAATTCGACAGCACCGTTTCTGAGTAATAAGACACCCTCACCCAGTATTGGTAGACACTTGGTTCATTTTTTCATTACTTACCAATTACATAAATAAATGTTCCAAACATGTGTAAAGAAAAATACAATTTGAATTGTCATGTTTTTTTATTTATAATATTTACTGATGATTGTATTGAAAAATATTGAAGAAATAAATATTTTTATCTATAAGACCAATCCTGAGTCTTAATTTGAATTCTAATCAGCAGCCTCAAATTAACTATTTCTTTTTTTGCTGAATGTTTTTTCTCTTCAGGCCATGAAATTGAATCTTTATTTTTTTTTTATCCCCTGATAATAACATTGAGATATTTGGATTATTTCATTTATTTGCTAGTTTGGATTGAAAATAGACAATCTATTTGATTGAATGTTTCGTTAAATTGTTAATCTCAAACTAATAATATCGAATCAATTTTCAATCACTTCTATTTAATTTATTTATTTATTCAGGAATAGTACTTATTTGATTCTTATAATATTTTTTATAATCAGGAACGAGGCTTTTTGAATCCCAGTAGGAAGATGGAGTCCTTATAGAATGATGGTTATTTTTTCTTTTTCAATAAAAAATTTTCATCAGGGTTTGTAATTCAATTTAATTCGAAACAAGAGACGTTTCGGCATTAACTCAATGCCATCTTCAGTCTGTAATTTTTTTCGTGGGGGAACCACTTGGTAATGGTGATTGTCAACAAAGAGAAACAAAGAGGTTGTCCTCTGCTTGATGCAAATAAACATATACACATATATATCAAGATGATATATCTGTATATATATATTATTTATTTGTTTGAGACTATAGTTTCGAAGACTTGGTCTTCATCATCAGTCTTTCTTCAATTATAAATGTTTTTCATGGAGTCAATATCATATGGATATTGAAAACTTGGTGTTCCTTCGTCACTGGAATGCTAGAAACTAACAAAGACACTCTGGTGGAGTGTGAGCCCGGAGAGAGTGTCTTTGTTAGTTTCTAGCATTCCAGTGACGAAGGAACACCAAGTTTTCAATATCCATATGATATTGACTCCATGAAAAACATTTATAATTGAAGAAAGACTGATGATGAAGACCAAGTCTTCGAAACTATAGTCTCAAACAAATAAATAATATATATGTACAGATATATCATCTTGATATATATGTGTATATGTTTATTTGCATCAAGCAGAGGACAACCTCTTTGTTTCTCTTTGTGAATCAACAACTCTGCTACTCTCGGCAAAACAAAAACTTTTCAATTAAATGGTGATTGTATCATGTTAGAAATACTTTTAACCTCTATATTATTTACAGACTGAAGATGGCATTGAGTTAATGCCGAAACGTCTCTTGTTTCGAATTAAATTGAATTACAAACCCTGATGAAAAATTTTTATTGAAAAAGAAAAAATAACCATCATTCTACCATATAAGGACTCCATCTTCCTACTGGGATTCAAAAAGCCTCGTTCCTGATTATAAAAAATATTATTTATTTATATTGAGTTTTGAGCTTTGCCTTCATAAACAGTCTTAATAGAAATAATATTCATATAAAAGTTCAATTTAGGGATAGTAAGCAGACTTTTAATTTCTAAAGAAATCACGAAAGATTGTCGACTTAGAAACCCCAAACTGTTTGGGGTTCAATTCCCAAGGGGTGGATACAACAATGTTGACGTGTAATAAAAATTATCCTTAACATATTAGAAGTAGAAGTATTTTCTTTTTGGACAGACTGGTAGAATTTCAATGGAGAATCGATGGAAGCCCAAGGATAATCAAATAATAAAATTACGATTAAAACAAATTTATTAGAACGTCATTTTTATCCTCTTAAGAACCGACTGGTTGCGCCAATCGCAACCGTGAGCTTATTGCATGTGTGATCATCGTTTTTACGATTTTTGTGCAGAAAAAATATCTCTAGGGCAGTGTTCGTCAACTCGATGGAACAGCGCTAGGGAGGCGCTCGCTCTGGGAACAGCCATAAACAAATTTATGTTTATTTATATAATTAATTTTTTCTCATTCTTGTGTAATCATCGAATCTGTGCAGATCATGTTCTGCTAATCAGAGTCCAGTCTCCCATTTTACTCTCATATTTTTATTTGTTGATGTTCTTTCTTCCCCATATCAATTGTGTATTGATAGAATATCAGCTAGTGAGTTGATATTTAATTTCCGAACATCACAACTGGACTTCTAAACTTCTGCTTCCTGGTAGCTGTACCATCTTCTCTCTCTCTCAGTATCGACTTCATTGGAAGGAAATACACATTCGTCTTATTTTTGGTACAGATTGGCCTGGAAGAAATTCTCACATTCAACGGATTCGTCAAACCTTCTCAACAAACTGATAAGTGAAACCATTCAACCCTATCCAATTTTATTACACACTTTTCTACAATTCCTTCTAACTGAAAAACTCTCTCACTTCTTATTGAATACAATCCATTTGTTTTTGAACACTTCATCTCTTCTACGCAAATAATTTCTCAAATCCATTTACCTATTATATTCATTTTATAAATAAATATGGCCGCCTTGTTAATGGCTAATTAGTTCTTATTTAATTTTAATTAAACATTTTTAATCCTGTTACTACTAATAACTTTAATTGAAAAATTGTTAATTAGATTTAATTAATTAATTTTAAAATTCATTCGTTTATTTGTCTCAAATACTTTCTGTTTAATTAACTTATAATTTACCCTGTTAATAATAATAAAAATAAAGTGATAATTTCTAATCATAATTCATATTCACAATTCAATTGGACTTTGCAATTTTTTCTCAGATAATTTTCTTGTTATATTTTTTTATTTATTCTCGACTTTCAGAGGTAAGCAAGAACCTTCTAATTTAAATTCAATTTCATAATATGGTGATAATTTAATCACATTAAAACTAACATAAAAGTTTAAGTGCGCTGAGCAACTGAAAAACTTTTTTTGGAGTCAATGATAAAAATAAATTTTAAGTAAAAAGAGATCGAAATTTATCATTTTTAATTTTGAATTTATACTTTGAGATTCATCTAACTTTTATATACCCTGTGGTCGAAAATGACAAATTTTAATTTGAAAAAAGTAAAAATTTTTATCAAAAATGAATTACTATTTATATCAAGGAGATATTTTAATTACTACCTTGATCAAAAGTATTCTATTGTTGGTTTAAATACACACACACACACACACACATCGACAGAGACATTTAGTCAATGATAAAAATAAATTTTAAGTAAAAAAGAGAGATCGAAATTTATCATTTTTAATTTGAATTTATATTTGAGATTCACTCTTTTATATACCCTGTGGTCGAAAATGACAAATTTTAATTTGAAAAAGTAAAAATTTTATCAAAAATGAATTACTATTTATATCAAGGAGATATTTTAATTACTACCTTGATCAAAAGTATTCTATTGTTGGTTTAAATACACACACACACACACACACATCGACAGAGACATTTAGTCAATGATAAAAATAAATATTAAGTAAAAGAGATCGAAATTTATCATTTTTAATTTGAATTTATATTTGAGATTCACTCTTTTATATACCCTGTGGTCGAAAATGACAAATTTTAATTTGAAAAAGTAAAAATTTTATCAAAAAATGAATTACTATTTATATCAAGGAGATATTTTAATTACTACCTTGATCAAAAGTATTCTATTGTTGGTTTAAATACACACACACACACACACACATCGACAGAGACATTTAGTCAATGATAAAAATAAATATTAAGTAAAAAAGAGATCGAAATTTATCATTTTTAATTTGAATTTATATTTGAGATTCACTCTTTTATATACCCTGTGGTCGAAAATGACAAATTTTAATTTGAAAAAAGTAAAAATTTTATCAAAAATGAATTACTATTTATATCAAGGAGATATTTTAATTACTACCTTGATCAAAAGTATTCTATTGTTGGTTTAAATACACACACACACACACACACACATCGACAGAGACATTTAGTCAATGATAAAAATAAATATTAAGTAAAAAAGAGATCGAAATTTATCATTTTTAATTTGAATTTATATTTGAGATTCACTCTTTTATATACCCTGTGGTCGAAAATGACAAATTTTAATTTGAAAAAAGTAAAATTTTATCAAAAATGAATTACTATTTATATCAAGGAGATATTTTAATTACTACCTTGATCAAAAGTATTCTATTGTTGGTTTAAATACACACACACACACACACACGTCGACAGAGACATTTAGTGCGAGTAAAAATAAATATTAAGTAAAAAAGAATCGAAATTTATCATTTTAATTTGAATTTATATTTAGAGATTCACTCTTTTATATACCCTGTGGTCAGAAAATGACAAATTTTAATTTGAAAAAAGTAAAAATTTTATCAAAAATGAATTACTATTTATATCAAGGAGATATTTTAATTACTACCTTGATCAAAAGTATTCTATTGTTGGTTTAAATACACACACACACACACACACATCGACAGAGACATTTAGTCAATGATAAAAATAAATATTAAGTAAAAAGAGATCGAAATTTATCATTTTTAATTTGAATTTATATTTGAGATTCACTCTTTTATATACCCTGTGGTCGAAAATGACAAATTTTAATTTGAAAAAAGTAAAAATTTTATCAAAAATGAATTACTATTTATATCAAGGAGATATTTTAATTACTACCTTGATCAAAAGTATTCTATTGTTGGTTTAAATACACACACACACACACACACATCGACAGAGACATTTAGTCAATGATAAAAATAAATTTTAAGTAAAAGAGATCGAAATTTATAATTTTTAATTTGAATTTATATTTGAGATTCACTCTTTTATATACCCTGTGGTCGAAAATGACAAATTTTAATTTGAAAAAAAGTAAAAATTTTATCAAAAATGAATTACTATTTATATCAAGGAGATATTTTAATTACTACCTTGATCAAAAGTATTCTATTGTTGGTTTAAATACACACACACACACACACACATCGACAGAGACATTTAGTCAATGATAAAAATAAATATTAAGTAAAAAAAGAGATCAGAAATTTATCATTTTTAATTTGAATTTATATTTGAGATTCACTCTTTTATATACCCTGTGGTCAGAAAATGACAAATTTTAATTTGAAAAAAGTAAAAATTTTATCAAAAATGAATTACTATTTATATCAAGGAGATATTTTAATTACTACCTTGATCAAAAGTATTCTATTGTTGGTTTTAAATACACACACACACACACACACACATCGACAGAGACATTTAGTCAATGATAAAAATAAATATTAAGTAAAAAGAGATCGAAATTTATCATTTTTAATTTGAATTTATATTTGAGATTCACTCTTTTATATTAAATAAATAAATCGGATTTGTGAAAACTTTTTGTTTTATTACACTATTGTAACAATATACCTCTCACTTCCTTTTTAAATATCATTGTGTTTCACTTAAAACCTACCACCCCTCTCTTTCCCTGAGTATAACCCAAATATATTAAGAAAATATAATATTCATTTAATAATTCTTCTAATATATAAATTATATAATTTAAAATATATTATTTTTATAAATTCAAAATACTTCTTTTTTATAAATTTAAAATACATTTTTTTTATAAATTCAAAATATGTTTTTTTTATAAATATAAAGTATATTCTTTTTATAATTTTAAAATATGTTTTTTATAAAAAAAAAATATGTTCTTTTTATATCCCTAAAATATATAATGAATATATCTGAAAATATATCCAAACAGCCAATTTTATATATTTTTGTAATATATTTCGGACATGTCCCAAGAATATAAACAAAACACATTTCGAAAATCTATTTATTTCCATGCGGGAAGCTAACAGACATTTTGACAAAACAATTATTATCTCGAAAAATATAATTTTTCGATGTTCACTTATTAGAGCTTTTTTGGTAGAGCGAAATACCATGGTTTCGCTCAATTTTTTTTAATCAAAATAATTTCAGCCGATTTTGAGATATTTCTAAAAAAAAGAAGCAAAAAAACAACTTTTTTCATGCACGATTACAATACTTGACCATACCCTGTATGGTAAAGTAATTAAATCTACAATTGCGCAAGGTAAAGTGGTGTTTATTTCTTAACAAAATTATTATGTTCCTCACCAATTAGCTTAGAAAATAGAAACATGTTACTGATAAATAAAAGTGAAAAGAAAATTTTATTGGAACATTATTTCAAATATCGTACCAGAAGTCTGCAAAAGTTTAACTAAAATTTCCTTAAGAGCGCGCTAGGCTGTTCGCTCTAGCCGTTAGTTTTATCAAGTGGACCTCTTCATAGTTATACTGGATATCTGGAGATGATAATACCTATAGTTCATTCAATTCTCTTCATATTGAAGTGGACATTATAAAGAGATGATTTCTATTATGGGTAAGTCATTCATCTCAATTTTAATTATTTTAATACATTTTCAACTATTGATGTATTATTCTTAAAGAAAAAATTTACTTAGATTAAATTTTCTTTTTTAATCTCTCAATTTTAAGTTTATAGGCCGAATCGGATAAACGATTCAGTTGAATTCTAATCCTTTCTTTGATATATTATCCGATCTGTTTATTTGATCTCCTTCAGACTTCAGGGTCCTAGCCTAATATTTTTAAGGGGAGGAGTGCTTTTTCTTATATGCACATTGTACATATATTTAATTAATAAAATTAAATAGTCCTATCATTATGGGATTTACTAAATGAAGCGTTATTTAATTTGATCTTATTCAACTTGAATATTATTTTTAATTGAAAGTAATGGAAGGCAGCCCAGGGATACTGAGGAAAGAAAAATTAATACATATCCAAATAAGGTGTAATTTATTGAAATTCTTCCTCCTTTCCTTTCAAACCGACTTTCGGAGGATTCTTCCCTCCTTCTTCAGGGTTTCAAGGGGTCAATGAAGGAAACAAATAAAATGCTTCCTTCCTTTCTCTCCCAACAGTGTTTAAAACTTTTTTACTTTTATCTTCTTAGCAGAAGCATAGAAAAACAATGTTTGTTTCCTTCTTTTTCTTAATTAGAAGAGAATAATTAAAAAGAAGGAAAAAAATTGTTCTTCTATGCTTCTGCCAAGGAAGAAAAAGTTTTAAACACTGCTGTGGAGAGAGGAAGGAAGTATTTTATTTGTTTCCTACATTAGCCGGATACTGAGGATTTGCCTCGCGAGGCCAGTCCCTTGAGGCAAAGCCTGGTTGGTCAGTACGTGCCTCGCCCAATGCAAAAATGCCTGTTGCCCCGTCTGAGGCTGCCTCGGCCTGATCCATCGGTTGTCGGTTTTTGTGAATGCTCAAAGGCGCCTCGGGTCGTTTCCTGCGTTCACTCAGGACGGTTCTGCGACAAACGCCCGAGGCAGCCTCAGTCAGTATACGGCTATTGACCCCTTGAAACCCTGAAGAAGGAGAGAAGAATCCTCCGAAAAGTCGGTTTGAAAGGAAAGGAGGACGGAGTCCAATAAATTAACCTTATTTGGATATGTGTTAATTTTTTCTTTCCTCACTACCCCTGGGCTGCCTTCCATTACTTTCAATTAAAAATTTCTACCAGTCCGTCTCTCTCCAGAGAAAATTTCGTGCAAAATTATTTTTAATGAAATAAATTAAATATTTTTTGAAATTTCAGCTGACTAATTACGGCCTTAATCACTGATATTGGAAAACTTTACTCGAAATATTATAATTATATATGAAAAATTCTCATTGCCACTAGGTATGTATGTATGAACAAAAATCTAATTGGCAATTCTATTTCTGATTTTAACTTTTTTCGGATCTATTAGATATCTACTCAATAATCTATTGCATAATCTATTACAAATAAGAAACTAAATGATTTTAATTTTAAGTATTATTATCATTTCCGTCCATCATTTGTATTAATTTGAAAGTTTATATTAGGAAAATAAGGACAAGTTTTTGTGTGTGACTTTTTTATTTATCAACCAACGTTTCGTCGACTTTGCCGACTTCTTCAGGGCTTCTACAATTATAAGAACATTATTGATATGAATTTACAAAAGTACAATTCCAATTCCAAAACAAACATGTATTAATTAATAGTTTATCCACCAAATAGTCATGTCACACATTCGTCTAAATTTTCTTATTATCTTCGTTACTATTGAAGACCATCAGAACACAAATTTCAAAAAATATTTGGCACATTCACAAAAAAACACTTTCTTTTCTTTTTATATTAACAATTTCATTAGATATAAAACAGAAATAACATCTATAGAATGAGGCAACCCTGTTTTTGAACCAGAATAGAATATTTTTCTCCTTTTGATTCTTACATAAAGAAATCTCAAATTCAAATAAACTAAATTTATACTGTCTTACAATTTTTCTACTATATTAAAATATATGTCAATGACACTAGCCAAGTTATAATTAAATGAAAAAATACATTAGGAATCTATAAAAAAGTCACACATGAAAACTTGTCCTTATTTTCCTAATATAAACTTTCAAATTTAATTTTAAGGTTTAAGGTTTTATTACTCCCCATTTTTTCATGCTTAAACACTATTCATTCTGTTTTTCAAAGGCAATAAAAGATAAAATCTTTGTTTTCTATTTTTCGAGAATCTCTATCACTCAGTTTTGGTAGAATAGAGACAGCTTTAAAATAATATTATTTAGGGTATTCAATAAAAAATTAAAGGAACCCTAAAAACTATAATATAATAAATAGAACAAATCAAAAAGATATTCTTACTAAAAAATTTTCATTTACAACCAACGGAAAAAAAATAATAATACTTCAAAGAAAATATTTCTTTTGATATTTTTTTTATCTATAAACTAAAAAATATTAAACTGAGGTTGAATGGGAAGGCAGTCCTAGGATAATTAACAAGATGATTCACAATAAAAGACGATTTAGCGGAAACTTTTCTTTTTACTATTTTTAACCGACGTTTCAGAGGTTCAAAGGCTCAATAATAAAGCATGTAATAATTTTCCTTCTTGTCTCATTTTTAACCGACTTCAAAAAAGGAGGAGGTTCTCTATTCGACTGATTTTTTTTTTTTTTTGTGCCTATGTTACCTCATATCTACGCCAATTGTCAACCGATTTTGAAATTTTTTTTTGCATTGGGTCCAGTCTAGCTTCCGATTGGTCCCATTTTTTTCGTTTTTTTTCATAAGTATTAGACCTTTTTTATTAGGTTTGTTTAGACCTAACCTCTTTGTTTATGAACCGATTTCGATGGTTCTTTTTTTATCCGAAAGGGGGTGTCTTAGGGATGGTGTCATATTAATTTGGTCAAGTTCTGATGATATGATCACTATAAATAACATCACTAAAAAGAGAAAAATAAAAATAATTTTTAAGAAAAAAATAAAAACCGACTTCAAAAAATTAAATGCAACAAATAAAATACACTAAAAGGTATAAAATAATTATTATCTTATTTAGTTACAACTAAACGACGAAATATTAACATGAAATTACTTTTTGAAGTCGGTGCCAAACATATACCTTTTATGAATCGCACTCGACGGATATTACTTAGTACGTTTGGCGGGTACGCTCGCTTATAGGTATAGTTTGTTTGGTACCGACTTCAAAAAGTAATTTCATGATAATATTTAGTCGTTTAGTTGTAACTAAATAAGATAATAATTATTTTATACCTTTTAGTGTATTTTATTTGTTGCATTTAATTTTTTGAAGTCGGTTTTTATTTTTTTCTTAAAAATTATTTTTATTTAGTACCTATTCATTTGCGTTAAAGAATTATATATAGGTATATACAGGGTGTTCCACAGAACTCGTTCATTAAAAGTTTTCATGGAAGGAGTTAAGAGAAAATTTTGAACTTTGACATATTTATGTTTTGGAATATGCTCTTTTTAACCGACTTCAAAAAAGGAGGCGGTTCTCAATTCGAATGATTTTTTTGTAAATAAATTATTAACAACTTTTGGACACTTTCTGCTTTGCCGTAATCGCCATCAACTTTCTTATTTTCTATGGAACCCCCAAATATTTTTCCATCATTAGATTAAGTGTTAAAAACTAAGATGATTTTGTATAATGCACTTGAAGTTTAAAATTAATAATTTCTGAGTTATTTTAGATAGTTTGTAAAATTTAAAATCAATAGTTTTTTAAATAAAAAATATTTTAAATTTCACTCGTGTAGATCTTAATTATTTATTATGTACCTACTTAGGTATAATTTTAGTATTTTTGAATTCTACATAAAAATCCAATAGGAGTTATTAAATATTCCCTATACCTAAAATTTTATGGCAAACAACTCAAGCTTGAGTTGTTTACCAAAAAAATTTAGTCTTTTTGATTTTAAGTCGATTCTTCTACATTTTCAGTAGAGGTTTCCATTAATAGTCAAAACATCAAAAATGGAATTCAATAAGGTTATTCCTCTAGTATTAGATAAGAATCGATCGTTATTTTTGATTTTAAGTCGATTCCTCCATGTCTTCAGCAATGGTTACCAATAATAATCGAAACGTCAAAAACCTAATGTAGAATTGTTATTCCTCAAGTATTAAATGAGAATCAATCGCTATTTTTGATTTTAAGTCGATTCCTCTATGTCTTCAGCAATGGTTACCAATAAAAACCGAAACGTCAAAAATCCAATATAGAATGATTATTCCTCAAGTACTAGATGAGAATCAATCGCTATCTTTGGTTTAAAGTTGATTTCTCTATGTCTTCAGGAATGGTTACTAATAAAAACCGAAACGTCAAAAATCCAATATAGAATGGATATTTCTCAAGTATTAGATGAGAATCAATCGCTATTTTTTATTTTAAGTCGATTCCTCCATGTCTTCAGCAATGGTTACCAATAATAATCGAAACGTCAAAAACCTAATGTAGAATTGTTATTCCTCAAGTATTAGATGAGAATCAATCGCTATTTTGATTTTAAGTCGATTCCTCCATGTCTTCAGCAATGGTTACCAATAAAAACCGAAACGTCAAAAATCCAATATAGAATGATTATTCCTCAAGTAC
This sequence comes from Forficula auricularia, assembly GCA_024734495.1. Taxonomy (NCBI): domain Eukaryota; kingdom Metazoa; phylum Arthropoda; class Insecta; order Dermaptera; family Forficulidae; genus Forficula; species Forficula auricularia. The sequence continues at coordinate 24,186,168 of JALMQS010000085.1, read as the reverse complement.
TAGATGAGAATCAATCGCTATTTTTGGTTTAAAGTCGATTTCTCTATGTCTTCAGGCAATGGTTACTAATAAAAACCGAAACGTCAAAAATCTAATATAGAATGGATTATTCCTCAAGTATTAGATGAGAATCAATCGCTATTTTTGGTTTAAAGTTGATTTCTCTATGTCTTCAGGAATGGTTACTAATAAAAACCGAAACGTCAAAAATCCAATATAGAATGGATATTTCTCAAGTATTAGATGAGAATCAATCGCTATTTTTGATTTAAAGTCGATTCCTCCATGTCTTCAGCAATGGTTACTAATAAAAACCGAAACGTCAAAATCCAATATAGAATGATTATTCCTCAAGTACTAGATGAGAATCAATCGCTATTTTTGGTTTAAAGTCGATTTCTCTATGTCTTCAGCAATGGTTACTAATAAAAACCGAAACGTCAAAAATCCAATATAGAATGATTATTCCTCAAGTACTAGATGAGAATCAATCGCTATTTTTGGTTTAAAATCGATTTCTCTGTCTTCAGCAAAGGTAACGGATAAGAAAACAACGCAGTTGCTATGGTTACTCATAAAAATTCCTCCCAAATTTTTAGCATTTCACAGAGAGAAGCCTATCCATTCTTACTTAAGCAAGGCTAAATGAGCTATATTAAAACTTTCAAATGAATAAATTTTAAAGAATTTAAAAAATTAAAAAAGTACCATCTTACTCTAGAGTAAAGTACTTTAAAATATAATTTTACTAAAAACTTTATTTAACCTTTTTTGTGGTCCCCAAGGTACTTAATTAGGATATTAAATTTCATCAAAATTGGTTAAGTCATTTTCAAGATATTTAGAAAAAACTAAAAAAGTACTGAAATAAAGTACTAATGTTTGTGGGCCGATATGTACCAAAAACTAATCAGCGCTTCATTTTGTTAAACTAATGGTAGGTTTTCAATTTCATTTCAATCGGTGCAACGGTGTGGAAAAAATCGTGGGCCAAAAAAGCGATAACATCCATCCATCCATCCATACATACATACATCCATACATACATACATCCATCCATACATACATCCATATGCACGCACTAAATGAAAAAATCGCACTTTTTGGCCTCTCGACGAGACCCCATGTAATTTTTGGCAAAACCGTCACGTGCTAATATTCAACCTAATTGAATACTACAATTTGTGACTTTAATTGAGTCCATGGGTTCCGTAGTCTTTACCTGAGGACCCTTTGAAGCCACGCTTGCCCCGAGAGCGATTACAATACTTTACCCATGCTTTGCATTGGATAAAGTAAAAATCGCACTTTTTGGCCTCTCGACGAGACCCCTTGTAATTTTTGGCAAAACCGTCACGTGCTAAAATTCAACCTAATTGAATACTACAATTTGTGACTTTAATTGAGTCCATGGGTTCCGTAGTCTTTACCTGAGGACCCTTTGAAGCCACGCTTGCCCCGAGAGCGATTACAATACTTTACCCATGCTTTGCATTGGATAAAGTAAAAACATTTAATATAACCTGCTAATAAATATTTTGCAATGACGTTTTCTTAGTCGAATTGATTATCAGGAAGATTATTTTGGGTTAGAGGAAAATTTGAAACCCTTGCGACAAACCTATTAAATTTGAATTAATCTATCTAAAAAGTGAAATCTTTTTAAATATTATGAATATTATTCGTATTAGATTGAAAATAAAAACAAAACCTTAGAAATGACAGGTACCTACAAATAAATAATATATAGAGTGAAGTAGAAGACACACTCTTTTATTGTCTCCTTCAATATATAAAAATTCTGCTACTCTCTGGCACAAAAACTTTCAATTTAATATATAGAGTATTTTAATTTGGATCAAACACAAGACACACACTGATTAATTCAACATTTATAGTGTTTTTTCAAATTGTTTTTTACTTGAGAAAAGCTTTATAATTAGAAGTATTAAAAATTGTCTAATTTCACCATGTGTGGTTTAACCCAAAGAATCTTCAAGTTGAACTACAAATTTGAAATTTTCTATTAATATCTATAGATATGAGATTTTTTAATTTGTTTAAATAATTCTTAGCAGTAGGTACGACTATATTATAATTTTGAATATAAATAAATAAATAAATACCATAAGTTTAACTTTCCGTGATACAAATTTTGTTTTATTCGTTTTTAGACTATTCACGACTATGCATAGAACATGGGCTTTTCGAAGAGGTATACACAGAAGACCACATGCTTTATTCACAATGTATCTTTGAATAAGGAAGATGCCTAGTGACGTCACACCAGCAGCATCTCGCTAATCTTTGGATTCTGATTCGCCTCTCTGGGTAACATTGTTACTGTTGTTAGAATATTTTTTCAAATTTAAAATAGTTGAACGCTCGGATTTTTTTCAAGTGATCTTTTTTTTTTAAACTTATTTATAAATAATTTATACAAATATATATTATTTAATATTTTAATAAAATTTATATACCAATTTATTAAAGCTGATAATCCAAGCCTCCCTTTTAACATGTATAACTACTTAGATAATAAAGAAAATATAGAATTATAAATTATATTCAAAATAAGCTGACGTGTTCTGATGTGGCCATCCACTTGACTTTACCATACAACCTGACCCCTAAAATTATTTATAATCATGTAGGGGGGGGGTTAGTTTTTGCATTTTTAGACTTCTGGGGTCCACTATCATGATTATGTTGAGTTTTGGTACACAGGGCCTAGATTTTCATTTTTTGATCCTACACTCCCACCCCCCATTTTGGGCGGCTAGTTTTTGCATTTTTAGACTTCTGGGGGTCCACTGATTATGTAGGTATACAAAATTTGGTTGAGTTTGCTCAAATGGCTTAGATTTTTAATTTTTAACCTCCCCTCCACCCCCCTTAATTTTGGGTCGATATGCACCAAAATCTTAATCTCAATGGTCCAAAACTACGTGTGAAATTTGGTTTCGATATTCACACTAGTTTTTGAGCTAGCTCGTCCACAAAATATTTGGTAACGCACAAACTACAACTGACAACCTAAAGACATTTTGGCAAAACAATTGTTATCTCGAAAAATATAATTTTTTTCGATGTTCACTTATTGAGAGCTTTTTTTCTAGACCGAAATGCCATGGTTTCGCTCAATTTTTTTAATCAAAATAGTTTCAGCCGTTTTTGAGATATTTCGAAAAAAAAGAAGGAATAAAACACTTTTTTTCCTGCACTATTACAATACTTGACCATACCCTGTATGGTAAAGTAAAAATAACGAACTAAGGACTTTTGGGGAGGGGTGCACTTAAAATAATTTTGGCCAAGGGGAGGGGGTGACCTTAAGACAGTGCCATAGCTAATAATTGATTTTATTTGACCAAAAATAAAACATTACGATTCATTCCTTTTGTATTCCACAAATTAATTTTGTTAATTATTCAACGATTGATAAGTGTAGTCTATTGGTTTTAAGTGTAGTGCCTAAAAATTGAGCTATTAGTTGAAATAGTGTTGCTGGAATATCTGTCTGTCCATCTATGAGAGCATTATGCTTAGTAAAATAAGCTGACGTGTCCTGATGTGGCCATCCACTTGACTTTACCATACAACCTGGCCCTCACTTATATTTAATATTTAATAAAATTATTTATAATCATATAGAGGATTAGTTTTTGCTTTTTTAGATTTATAATCATATAGAGGTTAGTTTGCATTTTAGACTTCTGGTCCCACTGATTATGTATACAAAATTTGGTTGAGTTTGGTCAAATGGCCAAGAATTAATTTTTTGACCATATACCCCCCCCCCCATTTTGGGCGGTTAGTTTTTCCATTTTCAGTCTTCTAGGGTCCCACTGTTTATATATACTAAAATTTGGTTGAGTTTGGTCAAATGGCCTAGATTTTTAATTTTTAACCCCCCCCCCCCCTCCGTAATTTTGGGTCGATATGCAGCAAAATCTCGAATCAAGCTCTTAATCTCAATGGACCAAAACTACGTGTGAAATTTGGTTTCGATATTCACACTAGTTTTTGAGCTAGCTCGCCAACAAAATTTGGTAACGCACAAACTAACAAACCAGACAACCAACCAGACAGACTAACAGACATTTTGACAAAACAATTATTATCTCGAAAAATATAATTTTTTCGATGTTCACTTATTAGAGCTTTTTTGTAGAGCGAAATGCCATGGTTTCGCTCAATTTTTTTAATCAAAATAGTTTCAGCCGTTTTTGAGATATTTCGAAAATAAGAAGGAAAAAAACACTTTTTTCATGCACGATTACAATACTTGACATTACCTGTAAACTTAAAATATATATTATTATCATTTCCTTCCATAATTTGTATTAATTTGAAAGTTTATATTAGGAAAATAAGGACAAGTTTTTGTGTGTGACTTCTTTATTTATCAACCAACGTTTCGTCGACTTTGCCGACTTCTTCAGAGCTTCTACAATTATAAGAACATTATTAAAATGAATTTACAAAAGTACAATTCCAATTCTAAAACAAACATGTATTAATTAATAGTTTACCTACCAAATAGTCATGTCACACATTCGTCTAAATTTTCTTATTATCTTCGTTACCATTGATGAAGACCATCAGAACACAAATTTCAAAAATATTTGGCACGTTCACAAAAACAATTTTTCTTTTATTTTATTTTTATATTAACAATTTCATTAGATATAAAACAGAAATAACATCTATAGAATGAGGCAACCTTGTTTTTGAACCAGAATAGAATATTTTTCTCCTTTTGATTCTTACATAAAGAAATCTCAAATTCAAATAAACTAAATTTATATTGTCTTAAAATTTTTCTACTATATTAAAATATGTCATATGTCAATGACACTAGCCAAGTTATAATTAAATGAAAAAATAGCATTAGGAATCTATTTTTGTCTCCAACATTTAATTGCATTTATTTCTGCAAATTTTTTTATATTATATTTTTATCTTTGTATTTGTTGAGCAAAAAATGGTCTTCAATGGTAATGAGGATAATAAGAAAATTTAGACTAATGTGTGACATGACTATTTGGTAGGTAAACTATTGTTGGAATTGGAATTGTACTTCTGTAAATTCATATTAATAATGTTCTTATAATTGTAGAAGCCCTGAAGAAGTCGGCAAAGTCGACGAAACGTTGGTTGATAAATAAAATAGTCACAAACAAAAACTTGTCCTTATTTCCCTAATATTAACTTTCAAATTAAAATATATAAATGATTAAAAAGAATTTACATTTTTAGGGACAATGTGATTTTAGTGAAAAATTATCTCAATGATAATTATGTATATTATATTTGTATGTCAGAGGGTTTCATCCCTTGGGATCGAACCCAAGCGCTAACGTTGCTATCCGGGCTGTTAACTTGTACCATAGAAATTAATTGTCTCCGACATACAGATATATTAAAATAAATATAATAAAAGCAAGGAAATTTTACTTCATTCATTTTAGAATATATTTGAAAAATTCTGCTTTGGCTGAAAAATGTTTTCAGTGAGGACCCTTTAGTATATTATAAATATAAAGAATTTGAGTATGTCATTTAGATATAAAATTATAAATGGATTTAGATGGAAAGTTTTTTCAAAAATACAACTCTTGCCAATAGCTAGTATTTTAATTAAAAAGAATTTACATTTTTAGGGACAATATGATCTTAGTGAAAAATTATCTTAATGATAAGTATGTGCAATGGTACCTCGAGATACGAGTGCCCTAACATACGAGTTATTTGGGATGAGATAAGAGATGTCGAGCGAGCGAAGTTTTGTTTTGAAATACGAACGATATTTGAGAAGGAGAGGAACGGCCAGCAACAGGAAAACAACCTAGGCATGCAAGCCCTTCTCGACAATGCTCCTGCTCACCCACCGAACCTCGAAGATGACATTTTCGAAGAGTTCAGTTTATAAAGGTTCTCTATCTACCACCTACACCACTCCTATCCTGCAGCCCATGGATCAGCAGGTGATTTCTAATTTTAAAAAGCTGTACACTAAGCACCTGTTCCGGCGCTGCTTTGAGGTGACAGAGAACACAAACCTCACCCTTCGAGAGTACTGGAAGGACCACTTTAACATCGTGATATGCCTCAGAATTATTGATCAGGCCTGGCTGAGTGTTACAACGAGGACCTTGACCTCTGCATGGAAGAAGCTGTGGCCTGAGTCTAGCCGAAAGGACCTTCGAAGGATTCGAACCCAATGTGCCAGTGGAGGAGATTGTGTCTCTGGGAAAATCCATGGGCCTGGTGATGGATGAAAGAGACGTGAATGAGCTCGTCAAGGAGCACTCTAAGGAACTGACACCGAAGAATTACAAGAGTTTATAGTCGCAGCAGCATTTGGGGGTTCTGCAAGAAACTGGTTTCGAGGAAGAGCCAGAGGTGGAGGAGGTTATCTCTACAAGTGAGATAAAAGAGATCTTGGGAATGTGGGAGAGAGTTTCACAGTTCGTGGAAAAAGAAAAGAAAGAAACACCGAAAGAAAAGAAACACCCCGAAAAAGTTGCAACTGGTCTTGCATCGGAGCTATTTAATGACACTTGCCTAACTCATTTCGGCAGCATTCTGAAAGGGAGGAAGAAACAAACCTCCTTGGACAGTTTTTTTTTAATCCGGCGAAAAAGGCAAAGACCAGTGAAGAGAAAAGCAGTGACTAAAATTAAGCACACAGTAGCATTTAAACTATTCTCAACGCCTCCCAATCAATCACAAACATAAAATGGATAAAAACAATATTATTATATGTATACCTGGGAGGTTATTGGCACCATATAATATGATTTTTTTATTTTTAATTTACCATACACCCTGAATAAAACGTTTCGGCCTGAATTTATTTGGCCATCTTCACTTAATTGGGAGTTATCTATTCACAAAATGCGGTACACATATGTATCGAACCAAGCCTTGTCAAAATTAAAAATTGTAGCTTTATGTAAATTTATAACGTGCCTGCGCCCAAAGGTTCAGAATGTCATTCTACAATTTTTAATTTTGACAAGGCTTGGTTCGATACATATATGTACCTACCATTTTGTGAATAGATAACTCCCAGTAGCTGAAGATGGAAAAATATATTCAGGCCGAGCATTTATTCAGGGTGCTTTATTGAACCCAGCGCATCCAACTTCCTCCCTCCTTTATCTAATACAGTTTCATCACAGCCACGAACTCTAACATCATTATTTGGTATAATAATTCAAGAAGGATTTAAATACTTGATATTTTGTTCCATAAAGAGGCGACTGTGGGTCAGTGGCTAGAGTTTTGGGTCGCTGACTCGAAGATCGAGACCGAGTCTCGGCAGATAGATATTTGCAGTCGCTTCCTCTTGGAAAGTAATGGCAACCTACCAAGAGTATAATTGCCAAGTGACCTCTCCAAATTAGCCGTTCGGAACCGGCGTTAAAAAGTAGGTCCCGTATATCTGTGTAAAACAACTAAACACACTCAGCACAGGTATATGTGGAGAGGCCCCGACACCCGTTTCGAGTATGGCACTCGAAGAAGAAGAAAGATGTGTGAGTTTAGAATGAGAAAGGTGTGAAAAATATTTCCAAATATGAAAGGATAAAAGACTTAGGAAGCTGAAATTGATGATTAAAAAATTGAGAGATTTTTTGAAAACATCTAATGTGGTTAAGAATTCCTAAAGATCAGAGATATTGGAGACCCATACCTGAAAAAAGTATTAATTCGTGGTGACTGTAAATTTTTTAGTGAATTTAAAAAAAAATCAAATATCCGTTAATCTTGCAAAATGTTTGGTAGTACTTAATAAGTAAAACTTTCCAAATTAACATACAATTACTTTGCTATAATTGTAATTTGTTTGGGTTTCTTTAGATAGAAATGGTATTTTGAAAAAAATAAATCTAGTGACACAAATGAAAGATCACTCTGGTTCTCAAATACTTTTAGCCCATGAGAATTTAGTTCTTATCAGATAAGTTTTGTAAATGATAAAAAATGTACATTACTTATGATCTTTTATACCAATGGAATAAACTTTTATTAAAAAATAATAACCAAGTACCTATTTCATTTTCAAAATGAAACAAAAGAGGTTAATTCTTTTAGATTTTTTTTTTGTTTCTCACCTTCTTTAAAACATAATTATAAAGAAATAAAAGGTTTGAATTGGGTACGTATTTTATTTTTTTCTCTCGAAATTTTTTTTTGATTAGATAAATGAAAAATATTCATTAAAAAAAAGATTAAATTTTAACTACCATATGCATGCAAAAATAAATGGATTAAAATAAAGTAGAAACCTACCATAATCGCATGTTGTGTGTGTGTAAATCGATTATTCTTAATTAAAAAATAAAACTAGATAGATATTGTCTTAATTAAGAATATATTTTAGAAAATCACAAGGACAGCCATTTCTTGACTTGAAAGAAAGCATTTGCAAAGAGAACACAAAAATTGAGAAGGTGCAAAGAGATTGGACGGCGTCATCAAATTATACTCTTTGATTGGCTATTTAATTGCCCATAAGATCCCATACTTAACATAATGAGGCATAATTTGAAATTTATATAATTTCCTGAATTATTTTAAATCATTTAAATTAACAAAAAATTACTTTTCATTTTTACCTATATTTCTAGTTAAGTTGAAAGTTTTTGCCGAGAGTAGCAGAATTTTTATATATTGAAGGAGACAATAAAAGAGTGTGTCTTCTGCTGGAATTATAAATTTTATTTATTTATAACGAGACTATAGTTTCGAGGGCTTTGCCCTCTTCATCAGTCTATTACAATGTATTCACACAAAGCCCTCGAAATTATAGTCTCGTTATAAATAAAAATTTATAATTCCAGCGAAGACATACTCTTTCATTGTCTCCTTCAATTTCTAGTTAAGAATAAATAAATACAAATTCTTTTATAAAATCAATCTCAAAACAATTATCCCTTTATCAATGGAATTGGGTAAAAAGCTTTAAATAGGAAATATAAAGAGCGACCATGGCGGTAACTAGGGGGGGGGGCTTAACACCCTAGAGGTAAATATCGAAATTATATACAGGATATAAATAAAATTTAATAAAAAAAATACTCTGATAAAAAAGCAATCTGGACATCAGGGAGGTCATGTCTCCTACTCCTAGGAGTATATCCATACTCCCCTAATCCCTCGATGGGTAACTAACCCCCCCCCCCCCCAAAAAAAAAAAAAAAAATCTGGCTACCTTGAAAGCAACTACAAAGAAAGAAATATTTTGTAAATAGACATACAGATTGGATTGGTGATAAAATTACCTTGGGTAAAAATATAATAAGTATTTACGAAAAATAATTATTTTCTAAAAATTTTTGATAAATATTAGAAAAAGAGCCCATACCGCCTGACCTTTTGTTAATTGAATTTTTAAATTGAAAGTTTCTATTTGCCAAGAGTAGCAAATTTTTTATAAAATAAATTTTTCCAGCAGAAGGCACACTCTTACCACCCCTCCACACAAGCTTTGCTTAATGAGGGTGTTGCAATAATTGTTAAATTTAACTTATTTTATTGTCTTTAATTAGTTTAAATTTTTTTTTACATATACCTACAATGTATTTACTTATTTTTTTGCAAAAAAATATTCTATTCTATTCTATTGTCTCCTTTAATTGAATTTTTATTTAAAATTTCTATTATTTCTAAAAATTAATCTTATTTTTAAATTCGCATTCATTATCTAAAATCTTGGGATTAGAAAAGTCATTAAAATTTTATTGTATACAAAAAATAATCAATAAATTGAAGGAAAAAGTGAAACTTTAAAAGAATTGGATTAAAGTATCAAAAAACGATATTTTTTCAAAATAATTTTGCATTTTTTTTAACCGAAAGATTTGGAGCTAAAAATACCAAAATCTAATCAGTTGCCCGAATTGGGAACACAAATATCTCATCTCAAGAACGAACTTTCTACGACTTTTTGTTATCGTGGGTATCTGAATCCAGACATACCATACAGACTAAAAAAATGCACGAAAATGATTTTGCTAAGGGATTTTTAGATTGTGAGTTGGGATAGAAAGGGAGAATAGATTGGAGTATTTTTCTCAGATATCTAAGGATACGGGATGCGGGACATTTAGAAAAGTTGAAGAGTTGGCATTGGATATAGTCCACTGAAGGAGTTGCGTCAAACCAGTCCACGAATTCTTGATGATGATGATGATAAATATAGATATTATTATCTAAAAATTTACCATTAATTGAACCATTAATATAGAACAAATTAAAAATAAGCATGATTGTATAAAATTAAAATAATAATTGAAAGTAATGGAAGTCAGCCCAGGAGTAGTGAGGAAAGAAAAAATTAACACATATCCAAATAAGGTGTAATTTATTGGATTCCTTTCTCCTTTCCTTTCAAACCGACGTTTCGGAGGATTCTTCCCTCCTTCTTCAGGGTTTCAAGGGGCCAATGAAGGAAACAAATAAAATGCTTCCTTCCTCTCTTCACAGCAGTGTTTAAAACTTTTTCTTCCTTAGCAGAAGCATAGAAAAACAAATTTTTTTCTTATTTTTCTTTAATTATTATAATTATTTAAGAAAAAGAATAAGAAATAATTAATTAAGAAAAAGAAGAAAAAATGTTTTCCTATGCTTCTGCTAAGGAAGAAACAAGTTTTAAACACTGCCGTGTAGAGAGGAAGGAAGCATTTTATTTGTTTCCTTCATTGACCCCTTGAAACCCTGAAGAAGGAGGGAAGAATCCTCCGAAAAGTCGGTTTGAAGGGAAAGGAGGAAGGAATCCAATAAATTACAACTTACTTGGATGTGTGTTAATTTGTTCTTTCTCACTACCCCTGGGCTGCATTCCATTACTTTCTATTAAAAGTTCTACCAGTCCGTCTCTCTCCAGAGAAAATTTCGTTGCAAATGAAATAATAATACTTAATATATACAAATTGGTAAAACACATTAAACTAATTTACTTTATTCAATTCTCAATAGATTACAACATGAATTTACTCAAGGACCAATGCTGGAAAAACATGGAGAGACAAGATCAAACCACACTTCGGCGATATCTGCAAAACACAATACCTTCCAATGTGAGAGGATCTCACAAAGAAGACCAGGATTGTATCAGAAGAAACATATCAAGAATGGAAAAGAGGCGCCAGGGATGATTCTTGAAGAAAAAAAGACACCTTGAAAAATCCTTAAAAAATGATGCTCTCTACACCAAGCTAGTCTCCAACATATATGTAAGACCTAAAAGAAGAAGAGGTAAGTAAAATTAATAAAATATTGTATATTAAGACCTAGCCATTACATTTGACTCTGCGGGTGGACAAGATAGTCAAAATTGTAGTCGTCTAACACATTCAAGAAGGAAAATAATAACTCGGATCAACACTAATTAAGCTAGAATGAGATAAGGATTCATTGCAAAAACCAGAGGAAAACTAATCATCTAAATAAAGCATCCAACAAATGAATTATTTTTTATTATAAACAGTCTCTTCAAGTGAGTATTTTCTTATTATTTTAATTTACCATATTTATATTTTCTTTGCAAAATTTTATTGAATATAAAAATTTTTTGAAGAAAAGAGTAGATTCAAGATCAATTAATTCAAAGTTTTTCACTCATCCAAGCTTTTGCAATTTTATAGGTTCATTACATTACCAGAATTAAATAAAATATAAAATGAACTTTTCACTAATTTTGATTTAAATTCTAAACATAATTTTGTAAATTATTATTATTATTTATTTAAGTTTCATTAAAAGACTTAATATAAAATTTATGAAAGCTTTGATTAATTAAAAACTTTTATTAAATTGACTGGTCATATTTTATTTTATTGATTAAAAATATTTATTCTAATAAAGCCTCGTCATTTCTAATAGTGCAAAAATTTTTTTAGTCTATATTTAATAAAAATAAATAAATCTTTTTAGAGAAAGAAATATGTAGTTTTCTATTCCGAAAAAATTACAAAGATGAACTTTCAAAGGCCTTATTCTATCAATATATTTAAAAAAAATTCAGTTATTATAATACATCTTAAAATTAATTTAAATATAATTAGCAATTTGTTAATGTATTATACTATTTACTATATGCAAAGTGAAAATGTTCTTTCAGACAACAATCTCTGTCCACGAGAGAATAAATTTTTGTAGAATAGAAAACTTATTTCTTTTATTTTATTTATTATTAACTGCAATTAATATAATTTATTATATTAAACTATTTTATTGAATTCAAATATTAGTAAATAATTCTTATAAGAATAAAAAAAGTATTAAAGACAATACAGTATACCTACACTTTAATCTCGATAATACAAACTAAATTTCTCGGACTACTTGAATGAAAGAAAAGGATTGAAAATAACTCGGAAGTTTCTAGAACAAAAACTAGGTAAGGAACAATAACCCGGCAAGTCCAGTTCGAAAAAAAGTGATTTCGAATACTATACTTACTAAACCTAAGCACGTTCATAAGAGGTGCTGTGTTGGGTTACTGAATGAGCCGGATTATCGAGATCATTGTGTATTTACTATCTAAATTGAATAAAACAGTTAAATATATTAAACAGGGCCGTTTCTGAGCTATTTGTGGTTCTGGTTAAGTATCATCATTACTTAAAGAAAAACAAAATCAAACACCTAGCAAAAAGCTGGGTTTTTATTCATCTAATCTTTCGGCATTTTATAAAGTTTTTATCAAGATTAAATAAAAAATAAAATAAATTTATCATTTATTGAATAAATAGAGTTCTTTAATCAAAACAATCTCAAAACGTTTATTAAATATCCAAACATTTCGTGAGAAATTCTCAAAAGTGATGAAAGGAAATTTGGAAAAATAGTAGGTTTATCATTCCTTTTCAATCAACTATCTTTTAAATTTCTTATTGATAAAGAGATAATGTCTCCCGAAACGTATGGCTATTAATAAATGTATTGAGATTGTTTTGATTCAAAGAACTGTATTTAATCAATAAAAATAAGGAAAAAATTATTTCAAAATATTTAACACTTCATTAATTTTCATGTAATTTTTTTCTTTGCTTGGAACTTCGTGAGAGACTCCACTAGCCCTTGATATGCTTCAGTATCGTTCTTCTTCTATTTCCGGGCTCACCCAATTTTAGCATACAAATGCTTTTTTCTATACTGCCGTGCAGTATCTATAATCTATACAATGAAATCTGTCCAATTCTGAGATCGATACCTTGCTTCGCGCAAGGGTCCGTGGTAAAGGGCCTTGCACACAGCATGCATCTTTTACTTCCGTTTTGCATGCGCCTCTTGAGATTTGCGCAAAAAGACTATAGGTGAAAAGAACATTTGTTTCTGTGTCTCACGCGCCATGTCTAGCAAGTTTTGAACAACAAGCAAGACGGAGTAAAAGGTAAGTTTTTGACGTGAGTTGGGGTTGTTTAGCCTCTACGCCCAACCCCTTTGAGTCTCCTTCTACGTACAAGCAGGGGATACTGTAGACACATTCTACTCCCCTGTCCACAGGAGGCACGTAATTCATATTAGATGGTATCCTCGCGAGAAGTTAAGTTGGTATTATATTAAAAAATCTAATGAAAGTGTCGAAAGCTTGGATTAATCTCAAAACTTTTAATAAAAATGACTGTCATTTTATTTCAACAATTAAAAATATTTATAATTCAGTCTTTTCTTCTCATAATCAATTTATTTTGATTCGTTGCGCCTGGAGAAACATTACGGTTCTAATTTATTAGGATAGCTTTCGCGCAGCGGAGAGCATACCCGGTAATAAGATTCTTCCTTAAAATAGAAAAAATTATTGTCTCCTTTATGTTTAAAACTTTGAATTTTTCCACTTTATCATCGCTGAAGTATGTTCCGCCATCTAGATAACTTGAGAGGTATTTCGACTAACCATGGCGCCATTCATAAATATTTGAATGTATCAAAATTAATTTCGAAATTAAATAATTTATTCAGCAAACATTTATTTGAACTAGTATCAAAAAAATTAATTAAGGTAGTTGTTTCACCATATGGGTTTTCTTAGGATTTTTTTGAAATTTAGACAGATTATTATTTAAATACTTCTGGATCGATTGGTGGCAAAACGAAATTTATGAACAATATAGTTCCGGAGATATTAAATTCCAAAGATAGAGTTTTTCAGACTCTTATATATTGCACTATACGGGATATCGGAAAGTTTACATACATATTTAATTATAATTAAGAAACTCTTCTTACCATTGTTATAAAAAACTAAACCAACATTAAACAATAACTAATACATTTTTAAGAAAATTTTAATTCATAGTTACAACACAGTTTCTGAGATATTAATGAATAAATAATGAAAAATTTACATCATAAAAACAAGCTGGCAACAACGCATTTATTTAACCTAAAAAGTGGGTTAACTTTAGTAATTTTTTTGACGTTTTTTCGCTTCAGTCATTGTCGCAACAGCTTTCAATCGCTTATTAAGAACTTTTTGTTTTATAAATCTCCCTTTATAATGTACTTTATCTGAAATTTCTATGATAAAATATATACAAGCTCGGACAGTGTTGCCAGATTTGTCAAACGAGCACGGGATTGGCTAGTAGTGGTACATAAACAGCAAAAAGTTTTGGGCTTATGAATTATGAATCCTTTTATTGTCTGTTCTATATATTCTAGCATTAACTTTTTGCTAACTATTGTCGCGAAACAACTACCTTAAAAGTTTAGATAGAGATTCTATTTCTACAACCTTCACATAATATAGATACAGCTAAATTAATACCTATTTAATTATATTTTTCAGACTATGTACAAACAAATGAAAGAAAACCAATGATGAGGAACATTTTGGACATAACGGGACTTCAACTTCCACTTTATTTTATTTTATTACTAAGGAGTAAGAAAAATCACTGGCTGCTTGAGGAACTGATCGAGAAGAGAGGGATTAATAATAAGCATTATGAAGAAATTAAAAAAAGATGAAAGAATTGCTTCCTTAAAATGGAAATGGGATGGACCCAAAGTCAGGACATCTGATGGACCAAGAGGATGGTTTTCTTAGCAGAGGTTGACCACCGAAAAAATGGTCCAATGACATTAAACCTATCACCAGCAACTGAATACAAGCAGCGCAAAACAGAACGAAACGGAGAATTCTACGGGACGCCTTCGTCCAGCAGTGGACCAGAATAGCTGATTGATGATGGTGATGATTATAAAGAAGAGAAAAATCAAGGGATGTTGGTGAACTTTTTTTTATAATAACAACAAATTGAAATAGGTATAAGGTTTATTTTTGAATATAGTCGCTGATCTTACAAAACCTCCTAAGTCCGATTTTTAGTCAAATACGTATTATACGTTTATACCGACCAAATTTTCACGGCGCATCTGTCTATTGACACCTTATTATTCTATTCCAATTTAATTTCGCGCTACGGACAAATAATAAATATTGCATTGTATTTGTATGTATTGTTGTTTAATATGATTTTTCTTGTTTTCTGGCAAACAATGAATTTAGGACTTACGAGGTTTTGTAAGATCAGCGACGACATGCAATTTCGAAAAGGGCACATCTCGCATATTTTGACAAATACACTTTTTCATATAAATGTATTCTAAACTCTTCCCTGCACCTACTATGCTCGAAAAAAAGCATAACTCTGATATTAATTTTATAGCCCTCAAAATATAACTCAAAAATACATTTTACAAATTTTACACTACTTTAGAAAATATTTTTTTATTTTTTTCATTCCTGAACATTTTCAATTTTCAAACATGTGCCCTTTTCGAAATTGCATATTCATTTATAATGATGATAACCTCCTCCTTTTTTGAAGTCGGTTAAAACTAAAACTAAGCTAAAAGTTCTAGGTTCCACAATATATAAGAGAAGACTTGCCAAAGAACATTTAATTAAGTATAAAAATTGCTATTATTTTTGCAACCCAGAGAAAAAAATACAGAGACGGGGAGATGGCAAGGGCTGTAGCTCTGGGTCCTGGGGCCTACTACGTTCACTAACTAAATTTTTGAATTTTATACTTTCATACCTAGTATTTTTACTTTTACCATAGAGGGTATGGTCAAGTATTGTAATCGTGCATGAAAAAAGTGGTTTTTTGTTAATCTGTTTGTCTGTGCGTTACCAAATTTTTGAGGACGAGCTAGCTGAAAAACTAGCGTGAATATCAAAACCAAATTTCACACGTAGTTTTGCTCTATTGAGATTAAGAGCTGATTAGATTTTGGTGCATATCGACCCAAAACTAAGGGGGAGTGGAGGGGAGGTTAAAAATTAAAAATCTAGGCCATTTGAGCAAACTCAACCAAATTTTGTATACATAATCAGTGGGACCCCAGAAGTCTAAAAATGCAAAAACTAACCGGCCAAAATGGGGAAGGGGGGGTCAAAAAATGAATGAAAATCTCGGCCATTTACCAAACTCAACCAAATTTTGTATACATAATCAGTGGGACCCAGAAGTTTAAAAATTCACAAACTAACCGCCTAAAATGGGGGGGGGGGGTCAGAAAATGAAAATATAGGCTCTTGTATCAAACTCAACCAAATTTTGTATAGATGATCAGTGGGCCCCCCGTAATCTAAAAATGGAAAAACTAACCCCTCCCCTACATGATTATAAATAATTTTATTAAATATAAGTGAGGGGCCAGGTTGTATGGTAAAGTCAAGTGGATGGCCACATCAGAACACGTCAGCTTATTAATTTTTAGTTTACATTGATTATCATTTTTTCATCTTCAAAGCTTATTCGTCACACAATTGAAATAAATTTAATAATTTAATAAATAATTATTAAATCAAAAGGTTTCTTTGTGAAACATCACAACCTAATATAAGGTTTCGATTTACACCACCTAGATTGCACATTTTTATTAAGAAAATCTCATCAGAATTCAAAAAGTTTGAGACATTTTCTAGAGTCGTTTTAAAGTTCTGTGAGAGAAATTTATTGAATGACACAAACTGATTTCTTATGAACCCATTTTTATCTAATCAAAACATTATTTGATAAAAACGAACTCCCAGATTGAAGACTGCTCCAGCATCCGGTTGCTTCCAGGTGACCCGAAAATAATTTATAGAGATTATTAAATTTAATAATAATAATAATAATAATAGTGTCTTTATTTGAAGACCCTTTTTAAATTTAAATACATTTTTACATAATTTGTTCAGACCATTTAATCCCTTGGTCCTTGGACCGTCTGGAATATTATTAAATTTATTTCAATTGTGTTACTAATAACAAATAACTCGTGAAGTTAAAAGAATACGAATTGTATAGTAAGTAAAGTTTTGGAAAAATGTTAATAATTATTGTTAAAATATATATTTATACCCACAATGAGCTTTAACCCCAGGGACTCTGGAAAGCTTTATCTGGTACTGTATACATATTTCAATTTGCATTTATTTAAAGTACTGACATTTCTAGGTAACATTTAAATATGCAATTATTTCCTTATGTAGAAACCAGAGAAATAATTATATTCTCACTATTATTATACTCCTCTAATTATAGAGTATTTTCTTAATCGAAAGAAACAAAAAATATTTTATTCAATTTCAAATTTAAGAAACTCATTATGATCATTGCTTATCAAATTTTTTTTTTCGTTATATAATCATCTTAAACCACATCCTCAGGTTAGGAAATAATCTGGATAAAATAATTACTTAAATATTATTTTTCTGCAAACACGATAGAATTGGTATTTGGCTAAAATATATTTTTTTAATCAGTGTTATTTTTTAGGGTTCAGTTCAAAAGTAAAACGGGGCTCTATTATTGCGTCTATACAATGTCTGTCCCTATGTTTGTCCGTCAGTCTTTGAAGTTTGTAAAGCAAATAAGATACAAATTTGAAATTTACAAATAATATGTGTTCATTTTTTCGCAAATCAAAAATCGTATTCAAATTTTAATTGAATTCTTATTTTAGGGAGGTCGAATCTTATGTGAGGTAAAAAATATCATAGAATGTGATCTTTCTCTGTAAAGATCTCACTTTAAGTAGAATATTATGGATAATTTTTACTTTACCATACAGAATATGGTCAAGTATTGTAATCGTGCATGAAAAAATAGTTTTTTTTCCTTCTTTTTTTCGAAATATCTCAAAAATCGGCTGAAATTATTTTGATTAAAAAAATTGAGCGAAACCATGGTATTTCGCTCTACCAAAAAAGCTCTAATAAGTGAACATCGAAAAAATTATATTTTTCGAGATAATAATTGTTTTGTCAAAATGTCTGTTAGTCTGTCTGTCTAGTTTTCTGGTTGTCTGGTTGTCCGTTAGTCTGTGCGTTATCAAATTTTGGAGATTAAGAGCTGATTAGATTTTGGTGCATATCGACCCAAAATTGGTGGGGGGGGGGGTTAAAAATTAAAAATCTAGGACATTTGAGCAAACTCAACCAAATTTTGTATACACAATCAGTGGACCCCCAGAAGTCTAAAAATGCAAAAACTAACCGCCCAAAATGTGTGTGTGTGGGGAGGGGGGGTCAAAAAATGAAAATATAGGCTCTTGTACCAAACTCAACCAAATTTTGTATACATAATCAGTGTGACTCCAGGAGTCTAAAAATTAAAAAACTACCCCCCCCCCCCCCACATGATTATAAATAATTTTATTAAATATAAGTGATGGGCCAGGTTGTATGGTAAAGTCAAGTGGATGGCCACATCAGAACACGCCAGCTTATTTAAATTTATTTAAATTTTAAATGTCGAGTTCCAAAGAGGCCTTTTATGTTATTTTCTTAGAAACGGCTTAACTTAAAAATAAAAATAAAAAATAAAAATAAATACTTAAATTCCCTAATTCTCATTTTATCAACACACATATTAACGAATTTAATATCTCTAGTATTTTCGGGGTCATAAGATACAGAAATCTCAGTATGCGGTCCGTGTCGCACTTGGCAGGCTTATTTGATTTATTTATTAAATCATTCCAATGATAAGTTTCGGTCCTTTCTCGTCATACACTTAATTACAATTTCTAGCAACAAGTTTCTTCTTATTTTTAATGATATGGTTAAGGTTATAAAAAAGTCACGATGATTAAAATTGAGGGTTGAACATTCAAGTGAGTAACGAAGTCGAATTTATTTGTGGATCCAGACTATGATAGTCCAAGAGCTGGTGACACATTTTTGAGTACGGATTTGACCCAACTAGAAATAATGCGTAATAGTACCGTCTATGATAGTTGTACAAGGAATGGCCAGTCTGGCTGGTCTAAGCAGGTGGACCAGGTACTGCGCATGGTGTGAGTGCGGTAAAAAATGCATATGTGTTAAAAAATATTTTTGACCCACAATGAAATTATAAAAGTTATAATTTATAGTCAATTATAAACATAATATATTCACCCCAGACCATTTGAGTGGTGGGATGTGGAACCAGACCACCCAAAGTGTATTTTTACAACATGCAAAAAAATAGCAATAGCAATAGGGTCAAAATTTTTTTTAACACATATGTATTTTTTACCACACTCACACCATGCGCAGTACCTGGTCCACCTCCTTGTACAACTATCATAGACGGTACTATTACACATTATTTCTAGTTGGGTCAAATCCGTACTCAAAAATGTGTCACCAGCTCTTGGACTATGAAGGATTGAAGGGACAGTGTCTCTACAAATAGGTACGACTCCGATATCACTCTTAAATATTCATCCCTTAACTTTTATAATCAGGATCTTTTTTAAAAAAATGGTATAAAAAATAAGTGTACTGTAAAATTGAAAATAACTTCGAAAACTTAACATATACCTATAGCTAACCCTCAATTTACACGTTAGATTAGATCACCAAAAGTACCGCATAAATCGATGTCGTGCGATTCCGAATTTGCTTCTTGTATGTAAATTTTTTCAAATTGTTAAATTGAATTAGTTTTATGTAATTGTAACCATTTCCTTCATCATGTTAAACCGAAATCGTGCTACTCGGAAATCGAGTAAATCGAGGGTTAGATATATAAATCAAAATTCTGAATATTTATTTTGTAATTACTCACTACAAGTTTTTAAGTGAAGTTTTTCTTTATCGGACGATAATATATAGTATAACCAAATAAAGAAATGCTTTGCTGCATTCTTTCTCTACACTATTTTACTCAAATTCTTACATCATACAAGGACTAGTATTTGCACCACCTGTCTTTGACGAAAGGGACTACATTCTGTTCCCACACTAGATTATCACAATTCTAAAGAGAGCAATAAAACTAATAGGAGATCCGACCTTATCTAGCTCAGTGTTCCGCAAAGTCTGACGCGGTACACTGGTGTACCGTGGTCATTAGTTGGTGTGCCGCGGAAAAATGTCAAATTTTATGAAGATAATGCACCTAAACATAGCTGAGAGTTATGAGAGCAACCTTAACAACGATTGCTCCAAATTTGGATCGCCTGTGCTCAGTTAAGCAGGCTCACATTTCTCATTAAACATCTTTTCATATTATATTGATTTTATTAATAAATAAATATTAAATAAACATTGGTTTTTTATTTGGTCTACCTTTAAAATTTGTTGATTTGGTAGGTGTAACTTGAACACAAAAAGTTTGCGGAACACTGATCTAGCTCACTCGATTTCCCAGCCTATCGTTGAACTGGAACCGTCCTTTCCGTTTAATTACCTACTGCCATTGGGCTTGTTTTGACGAGTAAAAGTATGACTATAACTCTCAGCTGTTGAAGCTCCACATCTCCAGGTACCTTCGACTGTGACCCAGTCTATAAAATCACTTCCTTTTCTTCTTATCACAATGGATCGACCAATCCAGGCCTTTAGGGACCTGCATCTTTTGGTATAACTCCTTGTATCAATCAGGCGGATCCAGACTCTGATTTGGGGGGGGGGGTCGGCCGGCAGCCACTGAGTTTTACCCCCACCCCCACCCCTAATGAAAAATGGATCCTATCTCAAACTAAATAAAAAGAGCATTATATTTTTAAATTCATTTCCTTTTTCAACATTTTTAATAGAGATGGGAAAAATCGTTCTTTTTAGGGAATAGTTCTTTTATAGTTCGTTCATTATATGGAACTAGTTCAATTGAACTATATATTTCAGGGGTGGCCGATGTATATAAGATCTACTTTTTATCTCGAAAGTGTGTCGCGATCGAATTGTCCAGGGTGGGGGAGCAGAGACGTCTCTGCCCCCCTCCCCCCACATAGAATTTTATTTTCAATTTTAAAATTTAATGTTATAATTTTTTTTTTTAAATAAACATATAAAAAATGTTGATCTCCAATGCTTTTGGGGGGGGGGGGCATCTCCCTCCCCCTGGATCTGCGCATGGTATCAATATCATTAAAAACAAGTCAATAATTCCGCTAAAGCCTATCAAATTTTAAGAAACACGCGATTCTCGAAGGCCCAACATCCCTTCGCTCGAATCGAACTAAAGCATTCTTCAATTCTTTTTCCTTCTTCTAAGGGATAAAACACACTTCCCGCTGACGTCTTTCCCGTGACTTTTAACTTTTCCTTGTTCGAGATCCGCATCCACAGGTACTTTCGACTCCAATCTCTAAAATTTCTACTTTTATTTCATTTCACTATTCCAAAGTCAATAGCTTAGGGTTTTTCCTCTTCCTAATGCAACTTCTTCTATCAATATCTATATAAATAAATAAATAAATATCATTAAGAAATAAATAAAAAACTTAAAGTTAACTTAATATTATCCAAGATGGGATTTTAGAATCTCGGAAAAAATTCACTTAAAAATCACGTGAGTCATTATTAATAAATCTTAATTATCATGAAAAAAATATTGCTAAGCTCGTTATTATAATAAATATTTTAATCTGAATTATAATAAATTTATAATTAAACAATAACTTTTAGATTTCCACAACAAGTCAACAAGACTAAATTCAAAAAGTAAACTCCTCAAGAAGGATTAAAATGCGATAAAATTGGAAACACATTATTTTTGGACATGATGGACTCATTTGAAATGGTAATTCAACATTTTTATTAATAATTAAGTTAAGACCCAAAAGTATTTAGTTTTAAGAAATGTATCCTTTTTTTAAATAATATTAATATATAAGTATTATATAATCATAAGTTTCCGATATTTGATTCAATCGAATGCAGGTGATTTTTGTCAGATATTAAGTGAAAATAATATCCGAATTTATATATTTCTGTGTTGAAATAATGAATTTAAATAATTTTCTAATTAATATATTAAAGAATAATTAACATATTAAGAGAATTGTTTTTGATCGCGCTTTTAAACAAGATATATATATATATATATATACGCGAGACTACTGCTGGTTGAGGCTATTGGAGTCTGCTGAATCTTAAGTCTGGACCAAGCAGTAGTCTCGCGATATATATATCTTGTTTAAAAGCGCTATCAAAAACAATTATCTTTAGTATGTTAATTATTCTTTAATATATTAATTAGAAAATTATTTATATATTATATACTTATATAGTATTTCTTACTTAAAAAGTAATATCCATAATTATATTCTTGATTGATTAACTTAATTAAAACAAAAAACATACTTATTTTTCATTATTCTTTATTTTATTATTATATCTTTTCACAAAGTTAAATAATTCAAAAATTTTAAGACTAAATAATATTTTAAAAGAGACAGAATTTAATCAACTTTTTCGGACAGATTCTAAGATATTAATAGAAATATTATTAAATTGCGATATCAGAGGTGATTCATCCCCCAGGAGTCGAACCTGACTAACACGCTATCCGGGCAGTCAGCTCACACCCTCGAGGCAAAAACCTCTCTCTGAATCGCATTATATGATATAAGCACAGACGAGGGTGTGAGCTGACTGCCCGGATAGCGTGTTAGTTCTCAGGTTCGACTCCTGGGGGACGAATCCCCTCTGATATCGCAATTTAATAATATTTCTACTAAAATCTTAGAATTTGTCCGAAAAAGATTGATTGAATTCTGTCTCTTTTAAAATACATCTTGGTTAATCTGAACCCGAGCTGATTTTTGAAAAACTACCAACTATTTTCAAAAAAAAAAAAAAAGATGCTCAAAACATTAATTATACTAAATAATATGTTTCGGCTTTTTACTAAACGCATCTTCAAGAAGATATTTTACATTAGTCAAATAGAAAAAATGAACTTCTCAAAAAAACATAAAGTTTTATAATTTATATTTAAATCATAAATCATTATTTAAGAGTATTCTTCAACTCAAAAGTTATCTCACTTAAAATAAAACGAACTCGAGTGCCAATAACAGCAATCCAGGCCATTTGGCTACCCTGTAGGTGCAAAAAACAACCCTTCTGACATACCTATATATAAAAATAATCCATTCCATCAGATCTAATAGATGACACCCTCTTGGGATTTTCTTATAAAATATAAATTTATTTCTCTCAGCAAAATGAAATCTCTCATAAAATAATACGATTATTAAATTAAAGAAGAATTTAATATAAACGTATTTTGTTTTAAAATTAATTACTTATTGAAATGATTCTAAAGAATTTTAATTATAATCTTATAGAAGAAATAAATTAAAGCTCTCTTTAAGATGGAAATAATAGCAATACCTAGTACATCATGATAATAAAGAATTTAATAACATATTAATAAGACATTAATTGATAATAGGAATAGGTGGAATACATTAAAATAATAATAATAATATTTATTTGAATTAATATTGTTCTGGTTATGTTTAACGACAATAATTCAATTTAAACCCGTGTCTTTCTTTTCGAAATAACATTATTTTTTCTTCACCACTTGAAAAGATTTTAGATAAATACCTAAAAAAAATTGGTGCAAGGATAGTACTTAAAATAATTCAAATTTCAAAATATACCTAAAATCATAAATAATGATATGGATAAAGGGAAAGCAAAATTTTCTCTCTATCCTTTCTCTTTAAAAGCATTGTATTGTGGTCAGTTTTTTTTCAAATTAAGGGAAATACTCTCTACCCAGAGGGAAGACTCCCACCTCGAAATCATCTGTAGCTTCTACTAAATATTTGCAAATCTATATCTAAATCTATTTATATATATATAGCTAGACAGGCGTGCCTGAGGCACGCCGGGTACAGCTAGTATACTATATATTCTTTTTTTATAATAAATTCTTGTTTAGTTTTATTGTATTAAATGAATGCAGTATAAACTTCTTTATAAAAACAATCATAAAAAGTTTATTAATTATCAAAACGTTTCGGAAAAAATACCCCCTTTTCAATTTAAAAATTGGAAAATTACTTTATGAAAAAATAATTAACCAATTGCTTTAATATTCTTCTAGTTTTTCATTGATAAAGGGAGAATTTATCCCGAAACGTTTATATAATTAATAAACGTTTTATTATTGTATTTATAAATAACTTTGTATTCATTTAATATATAATTTTTTATAGAATTTTATTTCATTATTTTATATTAAATACCATATATTCAGACGATTTAATAATTAATAGGGATTGTGGTGTTGGTGCAAGGTGAAACATCGTTAATAAAGATAAAAGTAAATAAATATTTTATGAAATATTCATTTACTATGAGTTAAGATTTCTAGGTCACTTGTTTTCCATTATGATCAAAAAAATAAAAGATTAAATTTTTTCAATATATATATTTCGAGCTGTAAGCTCATCTTCAGGAAAGTACAGAATTATAACTAATACAAAATTCGAATGCAAAGGTATATAGATGGTACAAAGAGACCAGGTATGTCAGAGCGCAGGTAGTTTTCTGTCCTTGTCGCTCTTAAGACGTCAACAGGGTTGAAAATTCACTTGTCCTGACGACCACTATATTATTATCGTATTTTTCTCTAAACGGCCAAGCCGTTTCTGATCATTTAGGTGTCGATCGATTGGTAGAAATTTAAAGATATAAGTTATATTTAATTTGATTAATTTATGTAAGACGAAAGTTAAATATTGGATTAATAGATTATTAAAATAAATTATAAATATTATAGGATTATTAAATTTTTAAAATAAAAGGAATCGAATCAAGAGTAAGTATAAATCTTTATTAATGTGAAATGTATACAACAAATATTTTAATTCTATAAAAATGTATAAAAATACAAAACAAGTTTTTGATAATGTTTTAACCCCACATTAAATTTTACTATAACATTCATGAAAAAAAATTATACACTTAAATAATACATTTTAACAATAGATACATTTTATTATTTTATTTTACAATTAGTAAATTTCGATATTTTTCGGTTCATCTTTCTTTTGGAGTTTCCAAAACTTAGCTTACGATTAATATCTCTCAGTCTAATGTAGGTTCTTGTTCTGGATAAACAAAGAAGTACTTCAAATGGAATTATATCTTTAGTTTTTGTCCTTCGTTTTTTCAGCCAATTTTTTAAATAATTTCTACTTGACAAGCCTTCTCCATTCATATTATTAAATTCATTTTCTAGTATTTTAGTTGCATGTAGCATATTTTCATTTGGATATAACAGATTTCCTCTTGATATAAAAGTTAGCCAATTTTGAGACGATTCGTCTATTTCTATAGTTTTTGTTTCCAATCCTAAATTATATTTTCCTCTAAATCTATGAGCAACATATCTAGCTATGTAATAAATATCATCAAGAACCATTTCTTTTATTTCAAAAGTTTGTAATAATTTATGATTTGCAGTAACTTCATAATCTGATTCGTCATGTTCAACAAAAATTCTCTCTTGCAAACATTAAATAAATTTTTAATTTTCTCATTAATATATCAAAGAATAATTGATACGTCAACAAGAATTATTTTGACCGCGCTGATTTGAAAAAGGATATTTTTATCTCGCGAGACTACTGCGGATTACGCTATTGGAGTCTGCGGAGTATTAAGTCTGGACCAAGAGAGAAAAAGATGTAATCCACTTAGCTACAATCCAACGTCATTTCGCGTTTAGCCCGCTAGACATTCGGAGGCAGGCATCTAACATACATGCTAATAGATCTAGCGCTCTGGACTGGGAGATCGAGTATATAACATCTGAGATTTCCAATTCGCTCGGTGATCCATCCGAATGTCTAGCGGGCTAAACGCGAAATGACGTTGGATTGTAGCTAAGTGGATTACATCTTTTTCTCTCTTGGTCCAGACTTAATACTCCGCAGACTCCAATAGCGTAATCCGCAGTAGTCTCGCGAGATAAAAATATCCTTTTTTCAAATCAGCGCGGTCAAAATAATTCTTGTTGACGTATCAATTATTCTTTGATATATTAATGAGAAAATTAAAATTTATTTAATATCATTATTTCAAGTTAGAAATATATAAGTTCAAATATTATTTTCACTCAATATTTGACAAAAATTCCCTACATTAGAGTCGCGATCGAATAAAATGTAGAAAACCTTCAGTTACTTGCAAACATTGTATTTCAATTTTAATATCCTCATTTCTGAAAAATAAAAATAATTTTTATAAAGAAAAATAAAACGGACTTCAAAAGAATTAAATGTAACAAATAAAATAATAATAACTCAAAAATAAAATAAGTTCACTAAAAGGTATAAAATAATTATCTTATTTAGTTGCAACTAAACGACGAAATATTTAAATGAAATCACTTTTTGAAGTTGGTGCCAAACATATACATTTTATGAATCAAACTCGACGGATTTTACTTAGTACGATTGGCGGGTACACTCGGTTATATAGTTTGTTTAGCACCGACTTCAAAAATTTCATGTTAATATTTCGTCGTTTAGTTGTAACTAAATAAGATAATTATTTTATACCTTTTAGTGCATTTTATTTTATTTTTGAGTTCTTATTATTATATTTGTTGCATTTAATTTTTTTGAAGTCGGTTTTATTTTTTTTTTATAAAAATGATTTTTATTTTTCTCTTTTTAGTGATGTTATTAATAGTGACTTAATATAATACCTTGCATGCATCTTGTAAAAGAAAGCGTCTGGCGAATGAATCAGAAAATGATCATAAAATTAAATTCATAAATATAGAAATTCTCTAGAAACGTTTGCAGGTTTTAAATGAAGGTTTTAAGATTGATTTTTTATAAAAGATTTTATTTATTATAATTTCGATTATTTGCTCATAAGATTTGGAAATTTACCTTAATTCGTTATTGATCATATGATCAGAACTTGACCAAATTAATATGACACCATCCCTAAGATACCCCGTTTCCAATAAAAAAAGAATCATCGAAATCGGTTCATAAACAAAGAAGTTATGCCTGAACAAACATAGCAAAAAAGGCCCAATACCAATGAAAAACGGGACCAATCGGAAACTAGACGGAACCCAAGGCAAAAAAATCATCAAAATCGGTTCACAATTGACGAATATATCAGGTAATATAGTCACAAAAAAAATCAGTCGAATTGAGAACCTCCTCTTTTTTGAATTCGGTTAAAAATACAATATAACGATTAATAATATACAATATAATTAAAGTAATGTACAATAAATATTAATGATTGAACAATTTTTATTCAAATAGTAACAAACTTACATGTCATTAAAGTCCGTTTGCATTTCAATTTCAGTAGGATTTACTACAGAATCTGAAATATTCTGTGTGCATTCTGAAACGCTTGATCTGATTATAATTTGGTTAACTTCTTCTGTTCGGTTTTTTTGCCATACGAACGGATCTTGGCGAAAGTTGTTCAGAAACAATGGGTGATTTTTTTGCAATATTTAATGTTGGTACTGCATCATTTTTAAGAATTCTGGATTTTGTTACTCTATAATTTAGCAATCTTTGTCTTAAAGGAATTTCAATGCAGTCTGGTGCAAAGTAAATGGAGCAAATTCGTGCTAAAAAGAATATTAAATATCAAATCATCATTTAATATATTGTACTTTAAAATTAGAAATAAATTAAGATTGTTTTCACGATATACGGGTAGGAATATTTTTGGGCTTTGTTATTAAAAGGTCTATTATAATATTTTTCTTTAAAATTATAATATTTTTCTTTAAAATTATAATATTTTTCTTTAAAATAGACCTTTTAATAACAAAGCCCAAAAAATATATTCCTAGCCTATAGATAATAACCAATGTACTTCTAATTTTCCTTTATTTATCCATAGGTCAATAGAGCCTACCCTACCCAAATTTTCACTGAACAATAGTCTATCTCAAAAAGAGATTATCCCTTAAAATAATTTAAACAATGAAAACAATTTTTCTCTTGTTCATTAAACCTTTGCATTCGAATTTTGTATTAGTTATAATTCTGTACTTTCCTGAAGATGAGCTTATACAGCTCGAAATATATATATATTGAAAAAAATGTAATCTTTTATTTTTTTAATCTTAATGTGAAACAAATGATCTAGAAATCTTAACTCATAGTAAATGAATATTTCATATAATATTTATTTACTTTTATCTTTATTACAGATGATTTAAGAAAAATTCTAAATTTATTGTTCCCTCTCCCCACACTGTAAACAGTTTCTACCTAAGAACATCTTCGGATTTGTTCTTAGGTGATTTTTCTTTAGAGAATCAGATTATATTAACAAATATGTATAGTGAAATCGCTTTAGTATAAATACTTCTTAAGTTATAGACCTCATGAAACTCAATTGTGGGTCATAATTCCTCTTAACCACATTGATTGGCTAAAGTCCAGCCAGTAAACCGATAACTTTATAGCAAAAAATGTATGTACATAAAAACTTTATAGAAAATTTAGCTCTTTGCAAAAATATTTGCTAAAACCTTGGTATTTTTGGCTAACACATTTCACCCACGACTCTAATATTATCCAAAATTTTGAATTTTTTATCTAATAGTGTTTAGAAATTACTGAAATGTAGAGAAAAATCATTTTCAAATATATTTTTAGAGTTTTTTCTGTCTGTCTATGTCAGGTATGGGCAACCTTTTGCTTAGCTGAGGGTGTAATTTCGGGACTTAATCAGGGTCGCTGGCCCTAGGTAAGAAATAAGTCGGTTGTAGTGAATAAAATAGCGATAATTTTTATTTATTAATTATAATACTTAGCATAATCAAACATAAAAAGCAAATTAACAAAAAAAAGATGGAAAAATCAAATGAAAATTAATGAGAGACTTGAGTTTGAAGCTGAGAAACAAGATGATCAATATTGGGGTCAATATCACTAGTACATAGGCGCAAAGTGTTTTCTAAATTAACATTTGTAAGCCGAGTAGGTACGATGCTTATTTTGATTAATTTTCATGATTGAAAAAAGCTGCTCACATTTATACGTGCTTCCGAATGTCCAAATTATTTTTCGTGCGAAAACTCTCAGCTGTGGATACTTTTCTTCGGAGGGTATGTTCTGTAAAATTCGCTTACTTCGACATCATCAAATTTAGACTTCAAATATGAGTCTTCTTGAAGCTCGATCAACTTCATTTGTAGGCGAAGCGGAGCATCTTCCACATTACACTTACAAGGATTTGCAAAAATATTGAAAGTGCTATCTATATTCTTAACGAAATTTCAATTTTTCAGCATAGCAACCGTATTCAATGTTTTCGTGACTGGATAATGTTAAAAAATGAAAACAGTTTTTACTTCTCATTTGTGTTTCCCACAAGCGAATTTTGTTTTGAAAAGCTTTAAGATGACTGCACAGCTGATTTAGCAATTGCCCTTGTTTAATTTTTTTTGCACTTTATTAGAAATTTCTGAATCTATCGCGGCCCGGATTGAAGTGGGTGGAGGACCGGATTCGGCCCGGGGGCCGGCGGTTGCCCATATATGGTCTATGTGCTTGTGTATACCCTACTCGAGAACGGGAAATTATAGAAAGTTCTTCTATCGAAATCTTTACATTTCATAAACGAAAAACTGATTAGATTTTGGTCTTCTAGCTTCATAACTTCACGTTGAAAAATGTAGCAGATCCAAAAAAATCGAATAGGAATCTTCTTGAACAGTTTTATTTAGCGAGCTGAAATTTCATAGAAGAGTTTCGATTAAAAAGTTGTACGCTTGCGTCAAGTTTCAGTTTTCTAATTCAAACTGTTTCAAGTTAAACATAAAACCATCCTCATGACTTTACCATACATCTGCTTCTTTCGTATATTAAAATTAAATACTTTATAAATTTATTTTTTTAACCCAACCTCTCATTTTGGAATTCATATTAATTTCACATGTATATTTATTCTTGTAACCTGTTATTTAAACAAAATTTGGCACATATCAATCAAGTGATCTAGAGGACTTAAAACAATTATTTGTTTTGGTCTCCGAAAAAAATATCCACTTCTCCGTATAGCAAAGTATCCGTCCAACTGCAAGTTTGACATCATATCGAGAGTTCTGTACCTTATAACTTATAACTAGCAAATTTATTGAGCTATCAAGCTCGTTCTTATTTGTCGTTGAGAGAATTAAAGAATTTGTGAAGTTTTTTTTTAAATTTTTGTTTCCAAACTCTGACAGTGTACAAAAATCACCTAAAAACGGCTCTTTTGGAATTCATTCATACCATAATTTTAAATCAAAAAAAATAAAAAGTAATTCTATTTAAAGAGATATTTACATGGATACCTTACTCTCCATGATAAAAAATTTTTTTTTCACATCTCATAAAATTCGACCCTTCGAATAATCATTCAATTAAAATTTTAATACGACTTTTGATTTGCGGGAAAATATAATTTCTACCTCACAAGTTTTTATCTTATTTAATTTACGAGCTACACTGCTCTGACAGACAAATATAGATTATCTTTTAACTTTTTAAACGGAACTCTAAAAGAATAAGCAAATATTTCAAATGGAATCAATTTTTTCTCATTGGAGGAAAAACACTTGTTTCGAGAAACGATACACTCTTTTATATATTTCAAGTCTAGTAGGTACGGCAAATATGTTTTAAACGAGGGTGAACCTCGATTGGAATTAGGTGTACACCGTCTTTGGAATTATTTGGAATTACTTTGGAATTCTATAATCTATTGTCATCTATTGTCTTCTACTTGGAAGTGGAAGTAGGTGTCACAATTTTAGGTCGCGGTTCACCCCTCAGCTTAAATATATACAAGAGGCCGCCTAATTTTTTAAGAATTTTTATACCTTTAAATCCGATGCCTTATGCTATCTACTTCGAACTTTATCTTAGTTATTGTTTTATATACGAGTATAAAGCATATTATATGCAATTCTGATTGAAGCATATCCGGTCCTCGTTGGTTTTCGTGTTTGCGACAATACTTTTATTTACAGCCTTATGGAAAAATTATTGAGATTATATTCCAATCTAAAAATATTTTTTTTTTACCATATGTTCTCAAACAATTAAAAAAAAATTTTGCTCTCAATTTCACTCTTGGAAGATCAAATGTAGTAAATTATTTCTATGAGGTTTTGTGTTCAGTATTCACTAAACTCCGGATTTCGATTTTGTCTTGATGATTGCTTTTCGTTTTTTTTTTTTTTTTTTTCAAAACAGCTAATTTATTATTTTCAATTTGATCTATTTAATAATAATCCAAGGGGATTGGTTTGGGAGAGAGTAAAACGCCGAGTTCAAGCTCACACCAAAAATTCGACTGGCTATAATCTGGACCATGCCCTTAAACTAAACATAAATAAAACTAACAAGCTAGAAAGAATCTGTTTAAATGGCCTCTTGTATCCGAGTATCCAAGGATAAGAAAAAAATAAAAAAATGAAAATAATAATCGATATGTCTACTTTCCAAAAGCTTTCATCGGCTTTTACGTTCGTGTATTTACTTATAGCTAGTAAAAAAAAATAGAAAAGATAAAAAATTTTCAATTTTAAATATAAAAAATATATTTTTTTTTGCAACGAAATTTTCTCTGGAGAGAGACGGACTGGTAGAAATTTTAATTGAATGCAATGGAAGGTAGCCCAGAGGTAGTGAGGAAAGAAAAATTAACACATACAAAATAAGGTGTAATTTATTGGAATCCTTCCTCCTTTCCAAACCGACGTTTCGGAGCATTTTTCCTCCTTTGAAACCCTGAAGAAGGAGGGAAAAATCCTCCGAAACGTCGGTTTGAAAGGAAAGGAGGAAGAGGAAGGATTCCCATAAATTACACCTTATTTTATATGTGTTAATTTTTTCTTTCCTCACTACCTCTGGGCTGCCTTCCATTACATTCAATTATATTTTTTTTCTCTTATTAATAATATAAGAATAGTGCTTATATATTATTTTCAATTGATATTATTTCATAAATCGATAAACCGTGCTTTAATCAAGACTAAAATAAAACAATAAAAAATTCGTTGATAGTATAAAATTGAATTACATATATATAAAAAATATATTAATCTTATACTATGAATGAATCTTGGTTTTTTTATAAGTTCAAATTGCCAATAGTGGGAAAGTTAAAATTTCTAAAGAATACTCCAGAGATACTGTAGCTAACTACTGAATCTGACGTGTTATGGTTGATTTTTATTATACCATATGTTAATGTATACATGATATACATATATGCTTTGCTTTAATTTCTCACGCAAACAAAATTATGCTGCATATCATCCATAAGCGTCTGAAGAACTACCTTTCATGGCAGATCGCCCCAAATCAGACGGGATATGTTAGGGTAAAGGGCACACAGAACAAATCTTTAACATCCGGTAAATCATCGAGAATACTACACTCCTGTGTACCTATTCTTTGTCGATTACAAAAAAGCCTTCTACAGTGTATAGACCTTGTAGCAGCTATCTATAGAGACATCTCTGGCGTGGTTAGGGTCGACAACCACTCTTCACAGCCGTTCAAACCCTCCTGTGGAGTACGACAGGATGCATCCTCAGGCCAATTCTGTTCAACATCTTACGAATATGTGATGAGAAGGGTGCTAGAAAATTAGGATGGCGATTACTATATCGGCGGTCTAAAAGTGTCCAACTTGCGCTATGCGGATGATACAACTCTCTTGGCCTCATCAGAGGAAGAAATAATACAACTCTTGGAACGCCTCGTAATAATGAGCAAAGAATATGGGCTCATTCTCAACAAGAAGAAGACCAAATTAATGATCGTAGACAGGCAGGACATTAAACAACTTGCTAGTTATGAGGTGGTCGACGACTTCGTATACTTGGGATCCATGATTACCAACGAAGGAGGCTCTGATGGAGACATTAATCGACGGCTGCAACTCGGGAGGCTGGCAATTGTTAGACTGACCATGATCTGGCAGGGAAAAAAATTAACAACTAATACAAAAGCAATTATTGTTAAGACTCTCGTTTTCCTTGTCTCACTCTATGCCTTAAGAAGAGGAACTGCGATCGGATTAATGCCTTCGAAATGGGGTGTAGGAGGAGAATGTTGAGAGTCCCGTGGACTGCTCACCGAACTAATAAGTCAATTTTAGAGGAGTCCACGAGGATCAGCGTCTCTCTGGGATGGTACTCGAGAGTGATCAAGCACTTCGGCCACCTCACCCACTCAGATACAGGCTTGGAAGGGATCATCGTGCAGGGCAAGGTGGAAGTCAAAAGAAGAAGAGGCAGATCACCAGTAAGATGGGCGGATCAAATAAAGGCCCAACTTGATATTACGCTCCATGATGAAACGGCGATAGCCAGAAACAGTCCAGGGTGGCGGACTGCGATTAGGAGGACTAGGTCTGTTAGAATGTGGATGAAATGTGGGTGACGACCTCACGACTCCTCTGTAAAGAGGATTACAACGTTGAAAAGAGATATATACTAGTATATGTCAGATCGGTATACCTCGTAAGACAAACTAAATGCCCGAATAGCATTTTTGGCACTCGGATTCAATTCCCAAGACGAAATCAACCTTTCTGACATACCATAAAAATCATTCCTAACATCTCGAATTCAGTAGTTGAACATCTCTCGTATTTTTTAAATCGATGTTTCAACATTTTCTGTTTTAATGAGGACTAAAAAAAATGCTTTCATATCATAAAATTGAATTACATAATTATATATAAATAATAAACGAATAATGAGATATTCTCATCTTATATTTTATAATTCACTTTTGTACTATGAATGAATCTTTTTCCTGGTTTATTTTAACCATGGTGAAAGTACAAGTTTTGAAATATCGTCTCTAAGTTGACTAATTTGAAAAGTTTTTTAAATAAACCTCGTATGCTACTGTACTTTTTTTCAACATCAATACAACCTATAAATAATTTCTTAGGGCTCTGTACAAAAGTAAAACGGGATCCTATTAATGGCGTTACAATATCTGTCCGACTGTTCGTCCGTCTGTAGTTCATAAATTATTATGTTACAAAATTGAAATTTACAAGTTGGATCTATTTATATAATAAATTTACTTTCAAAAGTCATTATTAAATTTTATTTAGATATATATTTTGGTAGAGGTAGAATTTTTGGGGTTCAAAAATAAAATTGGAATAAAACTGAAAATTTAATAAAATAAAATATTATTTCATCATGTGGTGTGGGGTATTCCTTTAAAGATATCTTTAAAATGAATTAAACTAATTTATAAAAAAATTAATTTACTTTAAAACGAAGATGTAGAACAGGGGTCTCCAAACTACGGCCCGCGGTGCAAATCCGGCCCTTGAAACTTTTGCATCCGATCCGCGGCTAATACAGAATTAATTCCCAAATATTCACTTTATTAAATATTAATTCCATATAAAAGCGTATTATTAATATAATTTCCATATAATATGTCATATCCGGCCCGCTCATATTTTCAAGGCGCACATGTGGCCCTATCTCTAAAGAGTTTGGGGACCCCTGATGTAGAATCACCCCAAATTAGCAATTTTCAACCGATTTTTGTACCTAACAAAATTAGGAACTGACTTAACTTAAAATTGTGAAAACATTCCACATATTCGTTTATTCTCTAAAATATATATACGTAAGTATATTATGATTAAAAACATATCTAACAAGATCTTTGATATTTGTTTTTAATTTCTTCTTTGTAAAATAATATACATATATATCAAATAGGGAACCCTCAATATACGAGTCCCAATCGCACCTGGCCGCGTTTTTTTTTAAATTTATTTATTCGTTGGACATTTAGTTCCTTTATTCCTTTATTGGTTCGAGCTTAATTAGTAGGATAGACAATGCGCGGTTCCCGACCTATGGCTAGTTCAATCGCAGTGGTTGAGTTAATTACTTTAGGATCCTTTATTTAGCCTTCAGATAAACGTATTACTTTATTTTGCATATTATTATTAACAGTGGTGTCATCGCAAACTTAGCAGTGCCAGAACGCTAAAATTCCGTGAGCCTGGGGGAACGAACAATTATAAAATATTATACAACAAAATAATTACATTTCATTTTAAATTAATTATTTTATTCACCATCTCTAGAACTTTGCAATATATTCAGTGGGGGATCATAAGCAAGGTACACTAGGCTCACGCCTAATGAGGGCCCCCAAAATTGATTATCATATTAATTTTGATCGTGATATAAAATTTCATTTCATTTTTATAAAAAATTTATCAATTGACTTATGAAATTCATTCATTATTTTAATGTTTCCTGTAACATTATATTTCCTCTCATATTAGGTGTAGCTATCAATTTTATGTAAAAAGACAAATAACAATTCAATAGTCATTTTTGCTCCAAATATTATTAGATATTATTTTTTAACGATAATTGACAACAAAGTATTAATTTAAATATTTATATAAACAAAAAGACCTTATAATAAAGGAAAAATAAATAAATATCTATTGAGAAGTCTTTTAGATTAAGGTGGGTATATGATATTTTTAAAAGTTTATACTAATCTTTTTTACACAAATTCACGAAAATAATAGCCCTTTGTGATAAAATTCTGCTTTAAACTTTAAAACCCATCACAAAATCCTTAATTTTCAGACCTCGTTCGACATTCATATAAATCATTTATAAGTAAAATATTATATAATATAAATACCTATACTGGTAAGCTATACAATTTTTAAAACATATTCCAAAACTATCCACCGGGGGAACATAGATATTCAGAACTGGTTATTTGTGTATCGACTCGATAGATAGGTATTTTTGGTTTAGGGTGGCAGAGGAAGTGCCTTGGGTTTAAGCCCCAAACACAAGACGTATGTCTTTCCTAAAATTAAACCTTCAATTGTTCACCGGGGCCTAATTTTTTTTGCGCCTAGGGACTTATATTGTCTTAATCCGCCACTGAATATATTTATATTGATAAGAAATATGATCATTCCATCTTCTGTGTCAGTAGGCATTTGCATTTAGTGTCAACTAGACGGAAGGTCCTATGGGGTTCCTGGGCACCCTCTGGTTTCCGGTATCCCTTAGCTGGAGTTTAAAGCCATATATCTAACCACGATTGTCAGTAGGTTTTTGTAGGGTAAAAAGTATAGAAAGGAAATAATGAGGGTTTGAAATGAAAAAGGAACGCAGAACAGGCTCCGAGAGTGTCAAACTCGTTTCTAAGATGGTATTGTCTTAGAGTTCTGGGCAAAAATATGATTTATTCGCGTGAATGCAGAGGATCGGGGAATATCAATTGCGGAGTTAACATAATAAATAGAAGCTCACAGTGAATGAGTACTCTTTCAGATAATTTGCGAGAGAACTTCCATTAATATATTACTGACTAACTTGAACCTAAAAATTTAAACTTCTGAATTTTACTATTTGACAAAATGCGTAGTGGAAGCATAATTAAGTGGAAATCAATAAATCAATGAGGACATGATACAAATAGTCATATTCCTATATTTAAATGAAAATAATTATTTATATGGTATATATACAGCCATACTTTCATTCATTTAATCTTAAAAATCAACCTTTGCTGCTCTTGCGATGTATCATATTATACTATATGCTTGTTCATCTGTATATTCCTATAATCTTTATTAATTTATAATTTTTTTAAATTATTATCCCAATTTAGACTCAATTAACCCCAATTTGATGTCAAAAGGAATAGATGCATTTAATCCAATCTAGGAAAACCATTTATGATATATTTATAAATAACATTAAATAAACCAAGTGTGAATTCCCCGCATACAGAGGGTTCCGTACCTTAATCTCCCAAAATACATGAGATATCAAATTCGTTCTTAATTGTCGTTCATTAGGAGAGAAAGAGGGAATTTGATTTCAGGCAAAATTAACACATATCTTGAATGTTTTAAGTTCGTGTTTTATTTATTTTACTACCTACATATCTTTGACATGCGGACAGACAGACATTCCGACTTTGCAGTGACACTAAAAGGATTCCATTTACTTTTGTACGGAATACTAAAAATATATTTTCTGCAGAAAATATAATGGGAAACCTCGTGTTATTAATATATATAAATTATTTTTAATTAGCTACCTCTTTTGTGTAGTTCGAAACCAAAATAAGATACAAAATTGAAATTTACAAATGATATGAATTAATTTGAAAAAAATGTATCAAAAATAAAATCAGATTATTATTTTTTAGGAGGTCGAATTTTTGTCAAGCCGAAAAAAATTTAATCATATATAAAGTGTGAGATATCTCTTCTTTTTAAGGAGAATTACACTTATTTTTGTTTGTAAATTTAAATTATTTTGAAATGACAGCATATGCGCCGCGTCAAAGTACCCAATTTACACGATTTTTGTACCTAACGGGATTTCAAAACCATTGAACTTAAAATTATGAAAAATTCTACAAATTTACTATGCAATAATTGATATACAATCACTTGAAGCTGATTAAATCAGGTTTATATATCTGATATTTCTTCTAATTAAGGTAGTTGTTTTGCGACAATACTAGCAAAAAAGTTAATGCCAGAGTAGCTATAGTAAATAATAATAAGAATTCATAATTCATAAGCCCAAAACTTTTTGCAGTTTATGTACTACTACTAGCCAATCCCGTGCTCGTTTGACAAATCTGGCAACACTGTCCGAGCTTATATATATTTTATCACAGAAATGTCAGATAAAGTACATTATAAAGGAAGAATTATAAAACAAAAAGTTCTTAATAAGCGATTGAAAGCTGTTGCGACAATGGGTGAAGCGAAAAATGTCAAAAAAAGTACTAAAGTTAACAGAGTTTTTAGGTTAAATACATGCCTTGTTGCCAGCTTGTTTTTAGTGTAAATTTTTCATTACTTATTCATTATTATCTCAGAAACTGTGTTGTAACTATGAATTAAAATTTTCTTAAAAAATATATTAGTTATTGTTTAATGTTGGTTTAGTTTTTTATAACAATGGTAAGAAGAGTTTCTTAATTAAAATTAAAAATGTATGTAAACTTTCCGATATCCCGTAAAGTGCAATGTATAAGAGTCTGAAAAACTATCTTTGAAATTTAATATCTCCGGAAGTACAAATATTGTTCATAAATTTCGTTTTAATTTAAATAATAATCTGTTTAAATTTCAAAAAAATCCTAAGAAAACCTTATATGGTGAAACAACTATCTTAAAGAGAAACAAATCTGAAATATTTTTGTGCCGAGGGTAGCAGAATTTTTATATATTGAAGGAGACAATAAAAAAGTTTTTAAGGAATTTGGTGTTGGTGCTTGGTGAAACATTTTTTAAAATTATTAGATAAAATTATTGGATAAAAAAGTATGTCTCTGCTGGAATTATAAATTTTATTTATAACGATAATAAAATTTATAATTCCAGCAGAAGACACACTCTTTTATTGTCTCCTTCAAAACCAAATCTTTTATAAAAACTATCTCCAAACATTTATTTGAATCCTATATGTTTCGGAAGAATTTCACCCTTTATCAATGGAATTGTAATTTAAGAATTTTAAAAAAAGAAAAGTTGCTTTATGAAATGAATATAAAACAACATTAAACAAGTAAATGATATAAACTGTCTTGATGATGAAATTATCTTGAATAAAAAGAAAAATCTTTGGAATTTAATATCTGCGGAAATAAATTGTTCATTAATTTCGTTTTGCCACCAATCGATGCAGAAGTATTTAAATAATAATCTGTCTAAATTTGAAAAAAATCCTAAGAAAACCGATTCGGTGAAACAACTACTTTAAGGTAGTTGTTTCGTGACAATACTAGCAAAAAGTTCATGCTAGAGAGTATATCGAACAGACAATAAGGATTCATAGTTCATAAGCCCAAAACTCTTTGCTGTTTATGTACCAATTCTAGCCAATTCCATGCTCGTTTGACAAATTTGGCACCATTGTAAGAGATTGGATATTTTTATATTAATATGACAGATAAAATACATTTTAAATTTCTATAAAAATCGTTTTGTTATTTTTTAACAAATGTAATCAACGCCTACGTTACACATTATGAAAATTATAATTTTGAAAAAATGTAGCTTTATACATCTTTCGCTGGTTAAATAAATGCGCTCTTGTCAAATTGTTTTTACTGTAAATTTATTTTATACATTTTTCATTATTTATTCCTTATTATCTCAGAAATTGTGTTGTTACTATGAATCAAAATTGTCTTTAAATATGTATTAGTTATTGTTTTAATGTTGATTTAGTTTTTTATAAAAATGGTAAGAAGGGTTTCTTAATTATAATTAAATATGTATGTAAATTTTCCGATATCCCGTATAGTGCAATGTTAAAGAGCCTGAAAAACTCGATTTTTGAAATGAAAATCTCCGGAACTGTATTGTTCTTAAATTTCGTTTTGCCACCATTCGATGCAGAAGTATTTAAATAATAATCTCTCTAAATTTCAAAAAAATCCTAAGAAAACCCATATGGTGAAACAACTACCTTAAATGTCTTCAAATATTCACTTGTATTTAGTTATTATATATCCAGTGCGTTTTTTTAATGATTGGTTAGCTAGTTGATTGGTATTATAAGGGGGGTGGGTCGGCTTGGGTTGCGGGGGTTAGCGGGAGCGACTGGTTTTCAAAAACGGGAGGGGATCGTCGTCGCCGACGTTGGTGGGGCGGCCGGGAGGGGTTCGCTGGGCTGGCCGGAGCGCAGCAGCAGCAGAAGGCAGCCTGGCCCGGCGAGAGACAGTGTCAGCCCCCCGTGTTCCTCGCCTGTGATGGTGGCCAGCTGAGTGGCTGTCGCGTCCGAGTGCCGTGTGTGTGTTCGTGTTCGCCGCATGTGTGCCTGTGCGGGGAGAGTGTGTGCGTAGTGGAGTTGGAGTGTTGTCGCCTTGACAGTTGAGTGCCGGCCGAAAGACTGCCATCATGGGCTGCGCTATGTCTGCCGAGGAGCGTGCGGCGCTCGCCAGGAGCAAGCAGATCGAGAAAAACCTCAAAGAGGATGGCATCCAGGCAGCCAAGGACATCAAGCTGCTGCTCCTCGGTAAGCAGCTCCTCGTCCCCGAAAAACCAACCCACCTGTAGGCCGATTGAGATATCGACCCCTGGCCGATCAATAATGTCGCCGCCGCCGCCGCCCAGCGACCTCCCAACTTCCGCCACCATTTCAATTACAAAATCCAGATCAATAGAGGTGGAAAGCGTCGCTGGATTGCTTGCCATGCCATCCTTTTGATCCTTTTTCTCGGCGGTTCCCCCTTTTGGTTTTTCCTGAATACTCTGAGGGGCGCCGCCGCCCAAATCACGTCTCGAGGGGACACGGCTCCTCGTTTCAGATCCCTATCACTCCGGGAGCAAATACACACTTCCTCCCAACTCATCATATTCATTCTCAAATGTGTTTCGATTTCACTGAGTTTTAAGGGCTAGTTTACTTTTAAATTATATTTAAAAGTAATCAAATGCACATCAATCTGTTTCCGTTTTATTTTATAACAAATTAATCAAATAGTACATATTCTTGGTTTAAATTAGCATAAATATATGTACATATATTATTTAATATGAAACTATAGCTAGTTTTGGACAGGGGTGTAAGATGGTGGGGAAGGTGAGGGGGGAGGGTACAGAGGCTCGAGCCCCTCTATCGAATTGCTAATCAATTAAAAAAATTATTTTACTTTTAAATAACAAAAAGTTTTTAATAAATTTCCTCCCAACTCTTCATATTCATTCTCTAAATGTGTTTCGATTTCACTGAGTTTTAAGGGCTAGTTTACTTTCAAATGCACATCAATCTGTTTCCGTTTTTATTTTATAACAAATTAATCAAATAGTACATATTCTTGGTTTAAATTAGCATAAATATATGTACATATATTATTTAATATGAAACTATAAGTAAGTAGTTAGTTTTGGACAGGGCTGTAGGAGTGTGTGTGGGGGGGGGGCTCGAGAGCCCCTATATCGAATTGCTAATAAATTAAAAAAATTATTCTACTTTTAAATAACACAATTTTTTTTATATTTTTAAATTAGTATAAATATATGTAACTACTTATTTGATTTAATATGAAAAACTACTTTTGAAAACTTCATGTTCATCCAATACATGGGCTTCAGCTCAAAATTTTCCAAGGAAAAACAAAGCTTGGAGACAAATAATTACATGAATAAATTTTCAAACAATATTTTTTCACAAAAACATAATCGAATACAACAAAACATGGTAAACGAGCTGGTCTCATGTTCACAACAGTAAGGGACATTTTTTGTTCGATTCTAGAGGGGGTCAGGTATCCCATTCCCCCCTCTATAGACTAGATTCAAATATGTTAAATCTTAGTTGACTTTAAAAGTATTAAAAAGCACAGCAGTCCGTTTCAATAGTATGTTATTTTATAAGGATAAAATTATTAGAATGCGTTTTTACTTATTTTAAATTAGTATATACTTATATATACATACATACAAATATAATATTAAGTCCATGGATGGGAGGGGAGCATATGAGGAATTTGCTTCTCTACTAGGATAATTGTAAATTTATATATATTATGAGTCAATACCATATTTCTATATATTCTCTTTATAATCTACTGGTAATAAATGAATTTATTTTGTCTTAAGAGTTAAATTGGATTAATATAATAATGTTTTGTTAGTAAATAAATTCTCACTAAGTTTTTCGTACTTCAAAATCACCATAAGAAGAAAAAACTTAATCAAATTTTTAAATAAATAAATTATAATTTATGTGGTAATTATTTGTTTCCAAGCTCAGCTTCCCATTGAAAAATTTTCTTCAGGCTCCCATATTTTCAAAGTATAGTTTCGACGCCTTTGCCTTCATTTTCAGTCTAATACACCCAATATGATTTTTTTTCTTTCAAACTGTTTAATTCAAGTCAGAAAATTAGGTTTTTTCTCTTCATATTTTAACTTGGTACTAGTCTAAGTGAATTATTTTAGGAAAATATAAATATAACAAGTATTAAATAGAAATAGCAATAGACAAGACCAATAAAAAATGATACAGAAATCATGAAAATCGTTTCAAAGTCTGTTTGAGGGAGGAATAACGAAACTGCGCTCGTCATTTGCGTTGCCCCATTCATAATGAAAGTTTCCCGGGTCTCGCCTCTCGCCACCTGGAATCAACAAACATATATATACTATTCTCTATTATAAATTATACAATAGAGCAAAATCGATAATTTTGCAAATAGCAATCAATTATCCAAATCGTATCGCGAAAGTAGAATTTCCAAAATAAAATTTTCCTAATCTTGTATGTATATAGGTGGGCGGGGTCTAGCGAAAAGTGTCAAAAATTTAATCATTTCCATTCTTTTAGGTGGAGTAGATTATAATTTTTTTCTTAACTCCTGTTGAATGTTTGCTTCTAAAAATTTTAAATTACATATCAGAAAATTTCGAAAATATTAATGTTTTATGTAGGCTTTTGATAACTTGCAATTTAATTTTAATTTTTAGATTTATTTCATAAGGTTTTACTTTTTTTGTAAACTCGAATATTTTTTTTAATAATAAATTGACAGTTTCTGATGTGGCCATCCACTTGACTTTACCATACACTTCTGGTTGAGTTTGGTCCAAGGGCCTAGATTTTCATTTTTTTACCCTCCCCTCCTCTCATTTTGGGCGGTTTATTTTTGCATTTTTAGTCTTCTGGTAGCCCACTGATTATGTATACAAAATTTGAGTTTGTTCAAATGATGGCCTAGATTTTTATTTTTTAACCCCCATCCCCCTAATTTTGGGGCCAGAAAAAAATATTTTCGTTATTATGGGTTCATTTTATAGTATATTACTTTTTTCTTGTTTTTTTAATTTGAAAATATTATAATTTTAAATTTTAACCCCCACCCCTACCCCCTTAATTTTGCGTCCATATGCTCCAAAATCTAATTAGTTCTTAATCTCAATGGACCAAAACTACGTGTGAAATTTGGTTTTGATATTCACTACTAGTTTTTGAGCTAGCTCGTCAACAAAAATTTGGTAACGCGCGTACTAACAGACTAACAGACATTTTGACAAAACAATTATTATCTCGAAAAATATAATTTTTTCGATGTTCACTTATTAGGGTATTTTTGTAGACCGAAATGCCATAGTTTCGCCCAATTTTATTAATCAAAATAGCTTCAGCCGTTTTTGAGATATTTCAAAAAAAAGAAGCAAAAAACCACTTTTTTCATGCACAATTACAATACTTGACCAGA
The DNA here is from genome assembly GCA_024734495.1 of Forficula auricularia. Classification (NCBI taxonomy): domain Eukaryota; kingdom Metazoa; phylum Arthropoda; class Insecta; order Dermaptera; family Forficulidae; genus Forficula; species Forficula auricularia. The sequence goes on along the minus strand of JALMQS010000085.1, from coordinate 24,142,632 downwards.
CCCCGAGGGGTGAACCGCGACCTAATATCGTGTACACCTACTTACACTTCCACTATCATTTCCAAGTAGAAGAAATAGATGAAGGGGCATTATCTAATGAATTCCAAAATAATTCCACATAATTCCGTTCGCGTTTCACCCCTCGCCATACCCTATATGGTAAAGTAAAAATAAAAATAAGATAAATAATTTATTTTAAAAAACATGCGAAAATTTCACTGTACTTTTTGACGGCATCTTCAGCGCCGTATTAAAAATATAAAAGGATACATAGTCTTTAATATAATATAGTTTATAGTATAGTTATCTACTAAAAACTATATATTCTTTTATATTTTTAATAAAGCGTTGAAGATTCTAACGCAAAATATGGCGAACATTCGCATCAGAGTTTCTTTTTTATTAAAAAATAGTTGTGTGGAAGTGGTACAAAAACAAATGCCTAAATTGGGGAGGGATGCTCAGAAAATTTTTATAGAATATTATAACACTGTCATCGGAATTACAAGCGAAATATCTAGAAAATCGGTAGGGTAGAAGTGGTCCAAAAATAGCTACCAATATTTGACGATTCCACACAGAGTGTAAGTTAAATAAATAAATTTGTGAAAATAAACACTAACATTAAAAAAAACAATTTATTTATTTTATTTTCATTTTTTTATACCAAAAAAACAAGCAAAAACCTATTTTTTTCTTGCAAAAATAAAAAAAAAAATTGAAATAACTCCTGAAATAAACATAAAATTAATGTTTTAAATACAAACATTTGCAAATATTAAGTCTTTGACTAAACATCATGATGAATTAAATAAAAAATTTAATCAAATTAAAATATAATATATGTATTTAAATTTCTAGATTACACACTCTATTTAATGAATTAAACATTTTTTAATCTAAAATATTTTAGCTTAGATCGATGAAGCTGAAATATAAATAAGTACAATATAGAAATGTAGAAGAAAATTTAACTATTTATTAAAGAGGTCATGAACCCTAAATCGAAAAAGGCGAATTCACAAAACAAAAATAATTTCTCAAGCAGTAAAGCGAGCTAGGAATTTTTTCATATGTAAAATGTAAGGATCTTGATTTATATCTTCATTATAAATGCAAGGTGCTGTCCTCAGGGTCTCATACCCAAAATATTATCCTATCGATAGCAATTGTGCATAAATAATAAATTAAAAAAAAAATGGACATTTTACTTTACCATACAGGAGGGTATGGTCAAATATTGTAATCGTGCATGAAAAAAAGTGGTTTTTTTGCTTATTTTTTTCGTAATATCTCAAAAACGGCTGAAACTATTTTGATTAAAAAAATTGGACCAAACCATGGCATTTCGGTCTACAAAGAACCCTAATAAGTGAACATCGAAAGAATTATATTTTTCGAGATAATAACTGTTATGTCAAAATGTTTATTATCTGTGCGTTACCAAATTTTGTGGACGAGCTAGCTCAAAAACTAGTGTGAATATCAAAACCAAATTTCACACGTAGTTTTGGTGCATATCGACCCAAAATTAAGTGGGGGGGGGAGTGGGGGTTAAAATTTAAAATTATAATATTTTCAAACTAAAAAAACAAGAAAAATGAAATATACTATAAAATGGACCCATAATAACGAAAATATTTTTTTTCTGGCGCCAAAATTAGAAGGGGGGGGGGGGAGTCAAAAAATGAAAATATATCCCCTTCTATCAAACTCAACCAGAAGTGTTTGGTAAAGTCAAGTGGATGGCCACATCAGAACGTGTCAATTTATTTAAATATATTATAATAAAATCACAAATTCTATCTTCTCTTTTCCTCTCTTATAATAAGTATATATTTAATTATTTATTAGAAACAACAACCCCCCTTCTTTCAAAAAAAGACTGCTCAACGAAAAGATATTTAGAAGCCCGTACCCCTTAAAGAGTTTCGGGCTGATTTAACACAAGCAGAAACTGACAATTCCATATATTCAAATAAATAAATAAAATTTAGGGGTTTCCAGGAGTAACAAATTTGTTTAATTTATAATATAATAATTAAAAAGACTGCTTCTTCTGTTTGATGTAAATAAGTATACATATTTAAATATAATATTGTATTAATTTCAGAATATTCTTTCGAAAACTTCGCTCTACTACAAATATATCAAACGAATGTTCATTGGCGGATTTTTTTAGCAACAAAATCAATTGACTTACACGTCTTACTATAAAACCCTACCTTCCTCATAAAGTCAATTCAATTTGTAACTACTAATATTTGTTTTATATATTTGCAGTCGATTGAAGATCAAGGCAAAGCTTTCGAATCAATTTTCTGAAATTTATAAAATATTTGCATATGCTCATATTATATTAAACATGTATACTAGTATATTTAGTTGAATCAAGCAGAAGGTGCACTCTTTTATTTATTCCTCATAAAATAATAAGACATAATAAGAAAATATAAATTAAATTCTCTCCCCTTATATATGAAGTGGTGGAATCCGAGTTTATTTATTAATCCTCATTCTGATAAAATTATGCTTTTATTATACTTGGTCTATAATAATTTCCCAACTGCATCTAAACGAAAGCAAGTCAATAGATCGAATGAAGTCGGTTAAAAAGTGACTTACCTAGACTACGACGTCATCCCCTTCATTTTATATGAGAATAAAATAAAATTCTAAAAAAAAAAATATTGATAAACGCTGAAATTTAATTGTAGGAAAAAGTTAAACTGCAACCATGCAAATTTAGGTGATTTGACAATTTTTTTTTCTTCTGCAAATGAATTAAGCTAGAAAGTTGAAACTTGGCACAAAAATTTATTAATTTATTCAAACATGTTTGCCGAATTTCAGCATATCAGCTACGAACTTAAAAAGTAGTCTATTTACGATTTCTAATTTTCTGCATTTTTTTTATCTATAAGTTCTGAAGCTAAGAATGCCAAAAATTGAATCATTTTGGAAATACAAACATTTTAGCACATGAAGGAACTTTCCACTTCCTTTTTTTTAAAAAAAAGGGCCTCTATATCTACCCTTATAGCCCTCCGATCCTCCAACTCATGATCCGGTTGAGTGGCTCAGGGTGTGGCCACAGCAGAACGGTGTGAAACCTTAGTATGCTGCGACCAAGAATAAAATAATAATAATAACAAAAAAAAGGAATACCGCATGTCGTCCTAATAATAAAAATAAATAAATACAAACACTGGGAAGAATAAATAAATAATCAAATAAATAAATAGTTAGAATAGAAATTTTATACTAAAATTTCGTGGGTATATGAATACACCCAGTCGGTCAGAAAAAATCATACTTGAAAATGATTCTTTAATCTGATTTCTTCTGTCTCGGTTCTGATATTGACGATGACTTAAATACAGAAGCTAATAGTAAGCTTTGTATTGGTGCTAACACCGGTGTATATATATATATATATATATATATATTTTTTTTTTCAAAACAAAGAAATTATTTAATTTTCAGGTTTTTAAGTTTCAGAACTTTTATAGAAAATCGAAAATAAATTGAATCGTTAAATTACCCGATATAGCTAATGACCTGACAAAAAATTGACAAATCACTAAAATTTGCAGAAAGCTTACCTATTTTTGTAAAAATTTCCACATATTCCGCCAATATTTGTTATCTATAACTAAAATGTAGAAACAATTCACAAAACAATCACCTTTGTAATACAATAGAATACTTTTTTTTAAACCTTTACATATCAGTGACATGTATAAACTGAAAACCTTGTTCAGATTAATATCCTATATATAGATTATTCATTATGTATAAACCTTGATACACCTATACATATATGAATTAATGATTTATATTCATGAAATACAAGGTAGAAATTGAGTTAGTCTCATTAAAGAATGAATAATTAACGATTCTTTATATTGCTTATGAATTTGCGCGTAGTATAGATATTAATAAATAATTTATAATTTATAATAGAACCGGTGTGGTGAATCGCTTTTTTATTTCTACCCCTTCACCCTCCCTTCTATCGACCTAGTACCTTTATTTTATGAAATATTATTTAAAAAAGGTCCCCCTTGAATATAACAAACGCGTTGCTTAAAAACATTGATTAACCATGACTAAAGTCTCGCTTGTGATCCGCGCATGCGTTCATTAAGACTCCAGCCCAGCCCCGTGATTCGTATACCATATTATATATTCCTTCTCATATTAATATTATTACTCTTTAATTTTAATCTATAACTAAAATTTAAATTCTTTAATAAAAAAACAATGAAAATAAGTAATAAATAATTTCTAGAACATTTTGAGTTTAATTTAGGCTTGAGACTGCACAAACTTTTGTATAAAAAGTTTATTTTACCATATTAATATAAATAAATAAATGAAAAATACAATCTTTTATAAAAAACAATCAAAACACGTTTATTCAAAAGCCAAACGTTGAATTTCTTTCAATGACAAGTTCTTTTTAAAAAATAAGTGTTGCTTTCTAAATTCTGAGAGAAGGGAACTTTTTATTCTTTTTTTGAAAAGGTTACGTTCATTGAAAAAGTTGAGAAACGTCTTGGGTTTTGTATAAACGTGTTTGGATCGTTTGTTATAAAAGGAGCACAGCATTCCTATTCTCGTGTCGTACAAACAATCGGAATAAATTGCTTTTTCTTTTCTAAATGACATAAATAAATAATTTACAAGTAATTTCTTTTGTTGATGGATTGGTAGAATTCAATGGAGAATTGATGAAAAATCAGCCCAAGGATAATGGAAGATCAAAATTCCGAATAAAACAATTTATTGGAACGTTATTTTCATTCTTCCTAAAAACCGACGTTTCGGAGGATCGTTTAAGATCATGAAAATAACGTTTCAATACATTTTTATTAAGAATTTTATTTTTCAATATACTTGGTCTGTCTTTCCATCAATCCTCAATAAATAAATAAAATTGTCAGAAAAAGTGATAACATTTTTAAGACTCGAAACACTCTCTGCAAATTTTGGTGTTTTTTGAATTTTTTTCGCCAGCATACTGTTTCTAGAAGGCTTACATAAAGATTGTTTATCCTTATGACTTCTAGAGACTGAAACTCGCATCCCGGGGCATTCGTATAACTAACCTTCATTCTTTCAAGACCCACATCTACCTTCAACTCTGGCTCTATCGCTGAAATTTCTTTCTATTATCCTTCTTTTCCCGGTGCAAGGGTCCACTCATGGGTGGGATCACTATCTGTGGAGAAGAAGAAAATGAGCCTTAGCAACTGGAGTAGGTTATATAATGGCGTCATGTAAATCATTAGTTTTATTTCAATTTCCGACGTTTCGGAGACCTTTTCGTTCTCTGTCCTTCTTCAGGGTATTGATTAGTTATTGATGAGTGAGTATAACTCGGTGCGCATTTGTCTCTCCTTTCTAGTGATAGCAACAATATTACAACATTTTCCAACATTATACCATAAGTGTTCTTGGTTTGGTATAATTATTAGATACGTCAATATTATTGCTATCGCTGAGAGGAGAGACAAATGGGACACAGTTATACTATCCCATCAATAACTATTCAATGCCCTGAAGAAGGAGAGAGAAAATGTCTCCGAAACGTCTGAAATTGAATAAGATTTAAATAATTTATGGACTTATGGACTAACCTACTTATTTCGCTTACCAGTCCGTCTTTCTAAGAAAATAAATAAAATTAATACCAACTTTTGTGCCAAATTTCAGTTTACCTTTAGTTAGCTTTTTGATTTTGTGGATTTTTTCATTTATATGTTCTGATGCTATATAGAAAACCCATTATCTAATAATCAGCTTTTAAGGGGGGATTACATATTTTGGCATCAAAACTTTTTTGTAAGCAAAATGTTGAAATGCAGTCCGTCTGGAGACGGACAGAAAAATCAAATTAAATATTATATTACATTATTTTAGAACCAATAATAATTTTCTCTAAAGACAAGTAAAACGATAATAACTGTTAAAATAATTGATATATATCAAATCCAATATCATTTGTCGTTGATATGGAAAGATTTTTGTAGAATTTTTTCATATTTTTAAGTTCAGTGGTTTCGAATTGCTTACAAATATCTTGTAAAAAAAGCATATTTTAAAATATATAAATTAAAAAAAAAAATTGCCTAATGGGATCTTTACCTGGATATCTCACAATTCATGATAACCAAATATTTATTATTTTCGACCCCACACAAAAAATTCATCCTCCCCAAAATAATCTCTCGGGATTCAAATTTTAATACGATTTTTGATTTTGGGGAAACAGAATACATATAAATTCAAGTTTTTATTTTATTCCATTAAACGAGCTGATTAAATCGACACTAACAGGATTCCGTTTTATGTTTATATGGAACCCTTTCTTCGTTTCTTATTTTATTTATTTCATTTTATTCTTTATCTATTCTTGATATTTTTCAAGTGTTTTGAATTTATGTCAAATCAAATTAAACGGATTAATTCGACTTTGGAAAATTTCAATATTGGCAAACTTCTACCTGATTTTGAAATGACTTGAGCCTTCCTAGAAGATCCTCCATACAGAAGTTGTGGAAACTTTTCCTTTCCAAGCTATTTATCTATTTCCATATAAGTAATATAAAAATAATAATTAATGATATTGAAACATATAATTTAAGGAGTTACCTCCCTATCTATCTATGAGTAATATATTATTCTGATTGATATCTTATTGAATGTGTGGATTCGTTAATATAAATATAGAGAGAAATTGAATTACTTAATATAAATTTTTTAAATTTTAAATGTCTTCGTAAACATTTGAACATTTCATATAAAATAAAAACAAAATTAATTTAATTGCCAAGTTTTGACATTTTAATTTGAAATTTATCTAAGTTTAATTAAATTAATGTTTCCCCCCAAAAAAGTATATAAGTTATTATATTAATGTTTGCCCAAAAGAGAATTTCCTGCTGAAAACATCTAATTTTGACACTTTTAATGAGATATTCTCGACCGAGGGGTGAACCGCGATTGGAATTAAGTGTACACCGTCTTTGGAATTATGTGGAAAATTTTTGGAATTCATTAGATAATGCCTCTTCATCTATTGTCTTCTACTTGGAAATGAGAGTGAAAGTGGAATTAGGTGTACACGATATTAGGTCGCGGTTCACCCCTCGTTCTCGACACAATGCACAACGTTTTGGCACGAATTCTTGAGTTGTTTTCAAGATGCTTGAGAAGTTTTGGAGCTAAACTGTTTGGTCCAGAAATGTTAAGTATTCCTGCTCCAGAGGCTCGTGGAAATCCGTATTATCTCCAGTCTGCTTCTTTTGCTTGAACAACATTTGTATTTCTAACTTTTCCTGTGCCATACTCGATTCCGAGCGTTGAAATTAAGTATCTTCTCCATAGTAATTTTCATAGGGAAATTGTTCACCTGAGTGTTTTCGCATTGCTTTCCATGAGATTTAAGTAATCGCCTTGCTATTAGAAGAGCGAAGCTTCATTTCTCAAATCAAACTATTGAATTAATGTCTATGAGAATACTTCTTAATAAGTCATATTTTACAAATGTGAGCATTGAATGAATCAATAAATCATTCCTTTCTCGATCCTCTTGAAATTAATTTACAAGCACTTGAAAACGGCTCAAGATTTAAGTGTCGAAACGTTGAACATTCTCTCATTTAAAATGAGCAATCTAGTTGGTTTCAGCGGAAACTTCATTTTAGATAAACCTTACAATCAATAAATAATTATGTCTTTCGTTAAATTGAGGATTACTCTATTCTGCAAAAAGTCTCTTCATAAAATATTTCATGAATTCATACTAGTATAATTTTCTTAATTTTTAATAAGTTCCGGTTATTTTTTTGGACTTTCCATGAATTTCGCAATATAGTATCTACGCCACTGCATACTATTATAATGCTTAACTATAATAAATAATAAATTCTTACTTTTAATTATTAAGGGGTGTGATGCAGCTCAAAGCGCCCTTAATCTATTAATAATATTTTAAAATAATAAAATAAGTTCCATAAGGTAGATTAGGCTCAGTTAAAAAATAACAATTTTTCGATTTTATAGTCGACGTTTCATTACCTTTTCAAATCTCACCCGGACATAAAAGCCGTCACAGAATGCTTCCCATATTAAATTTTATCAAAATAAAGAAAATATATCAAAATATACCTATTTTTTTTATTAAAGGAGACAATAAAAGAGTGTGTCTCCTGCTGGAATTATAAATTTTATTTATAACGAGACTATAGTTTCGAGGGCTTTCCCCTCTTCATCAGTCTATTACAATTGATTCACAGGAATTAATGTATGAATTGATTATCTTCATCCAGTCTTTACAAGTGATTCACAGGAATTAATGTATGAATGGGTTTATTCATACTAATACAATTAATTCGCTGAATCAATTGTAATAGACTGACGAAGATTAATCGATTCATACATTAATTCCTGTGAATCAATTGTAATCAGACTGATGAAGAGGGCAAAGCCCTCGAAACTATAGTCTCCTTATAAATAAAATTATAATTCCAGCAGAAGACACACTCTTTTATTGTCTCCTTCAATATATAAAAATTCTGCTACACTCGGCAAAAAACTTGCAATTTAATTTTTTTATGTTATACATCAGTTTATATTCTGTAATAATTCGGTGTATTTTATTTATTTATTTAGAAATGGAAAATGACTGACGGCTTTTTATCAGCTGATAAAGATACCACTATGATATCGAAATGTCGAATATTAAAAAGGATTTTTTTTTATTGAATCGCAAAAACAAAAACCATTAAAAAAATATCCATTGCAATATATCAATTCAATCCTATAAAATAAGGGATTTCATATTTTAAGCCGATTTCTCTGTGCAGGAAGAGATTATAGATAAGTAGGTATATATAGATGAAAGCATATTAGAGGATTTATTTAATCCAAGGTACATGACTAGCTTGTATATTTGTTTCAAAATCCTTTAGAAATCCTAAGAATCGGATCAAGTTATTCTTTACCCTATTACCTGATATTTCTCTAACATACCTATTTATTATTCATAAAAAATAAATTTTATATTAGGAAAATTTCTATTGACGATGACATGTAATAAGCATTGGTTATTTTTTTATCATACATCCGGTTGAGTTAGTTCTTAAATGATTGAGAGCCCCATGTTCTGTTGATTTATTATAAATGACCCAGTTCCTTCTATTTTATTGTAGTTAATTGGCAAAATTTAAAAGGGATCCTTCATTTCACAACTCTCTATTTCTAAAAGAATTGCAATTGCTCAGGGGTATAGAAATTAGAAATTAATAAAACAAACGTGGTCGCCAACATTTGATTCTACCATATACCTGGTCTCTTCGTACATTATTGATAATTAATTTTTACTTTACCATACAGGGTATGGTCAAGTATTGTAATCGTGCATGAAAAAAGTGTTTTTTTCCTTCTTTTTTTCGATATATCTCAAAAACGGCTTAAACTATTTCGATTAAAAAAATTGAGCGAAACCATGGCATTTCGCTCTACAAAAAAGCTGTAATAAATGAAGATCGAAAAAATTATATTTTTCGAGATAATAATTGTTTTGTCAAAATGTCTGTTAGTCTGGTTGTCTGTGTGTTGCCAAATTTTTTTGAACAAGCTAGCTCAAAAACTAGTTTGAATATCGAAACCAAATTTCGCACGTTGTTTTGGTGCATTGGGTTTAAGAGATGATTAGATATCGACCCAAAATTAAGGGGGGTTAAAAATTAAAAATCTTGGCCATTTGACCAAACTCAACCAAATTTTGTATACATAATTAATGGTACCCCAGAAGTCTAAAAATGCAAAAACTAACAGCCCAAAATGGGGGGGGGGGTCAAAAATTGAAAATCTTGCCATTTGACCAAACTCAACCAAAATTTGTATACATAATCAGTGGGACCCCAGAAGACTAAAAATGAAAAAACTAACCTCCCAAAATGGGGGGGGGGGGGGGGTAAATTCAAAAATCTAGGCCGTTTAAGCAAACTCAACCAAATTTTGTATACATAATCAGTGAACACCCAGAAGTCTAAAATGCAAAAACTAACCCCCCTCCCTTACATGATTATAAATAATTTTATTAAATATTAAATATAAGTGAGGGGCCAGGTTGTATGGTAAATTTTACTTAGGGAAAGTGGTGTGGGTTTTAGGTGAAACATGATATTAATTAATAAAGTAAAGGTGTGTAGTTTCACTGTGAAACTACACACCCTTTACTTTATTAATTAATTTGTATGGTAAAGTCAAAGTGAATGGCCACATCAGAACACGTCATCTCATTTGAATACATCTCGCCTCCCCTCTCTTCTATTTCGAATCAATAAACATTTCATATCTATGAAGGACACCTATACATGATTTGGCATAAACACTTATAAATAAAGAGCTGAAACTTTTACCACAAGTTCCTATTAATAAACTTTATAATGATCTAAAGTTTTATCTTTCTAACCCAAAAAGTTCACTAATGGAAAATATCCCAAATCATTAAAATTGTAGAGTCTTGAAAAAATCCCCAATTTTTTATCTTTAGAATTTCTGTAATTGGAGGCAACAGAAAGCTTAAACTGAGGGGATTGTGGTAAAAAAATAAAATAAAATAAAAAAACATTTAAATCTAAAATTCATGATGAATTACTATGTCCATATATAGTTTTTAGGGTTCCTACAAAAGTAAAGCGGAACCCTATTAATGGGCCTGTTTGTCAGAGTATTGATTGTAGTTAGTAAACTAAATAAAATACAAACTTTAAATTTACAAGTTATATATTTATTTTTCACAAAATCAAAAATTTATTAGAATTTTAATTGAATCATTTTTTGGGGAGGGTCAATTCTTTCGTAGAGGAGAAAATAAACATTTTTTTATCGTAGGATGAAAAGTTTTCCCTCTAAAGATCTGATTAAGTAGAATTGGTGTATATTTTTTTAAAAGTAATTCACTTTAAAATGGCGATATGAGAAAAGCTCCAAAATTAAATTTTTTTGATTATTTTTGTACCTGCCAAGGGCGGATCCACGGGGGGGGGGGGGGGGGCGACCTTAAAATATGAAAAAATTAAAAAAAAAACATTCATTTTTTAAAAAATTGGGGGCGGCGTCTCCCCTCCCCCCCCCCCCCCCGCTTGGACAATTCGATAATTCGATCGCGACACACTTTCGAGATAAAAAGTAGATCTTATATACATCGGGCGCCTTATATACATTCTCCCCCCCCCCCATAAAAAATTCCTGGATCCGCCCTTGGTACCTGCCTGCGTTCTTTCACTATCAATATTAACGAGTTTAGCGACAAGATCTAATTTTATATCTCAAGTATTTTGGAGGATTAAAAGTACCGAAGCTTCCATATTCGAGTGTGACTCGCACTTGACCTCTTATTTAAACTTCAAAGTGTGTATTATATATACCAGATATAAGCGCAGAATCTGTTCAATAATATTTACCTCATCGATTTATTTAATTTTTCGTTTTATTATAAAACTTGATGACTCAGTATTTTTTTCGTATAAAGTTTCAAATCTGATATATTGATATTTTCCGAAAATTCTAGATAAAGCTGCAAATTGACGCAATCCTTTAACAAAATCTTGGAATGTATCCTCTTGAATCATATTGCTGATCTATGAATCATCGCATTAATCCGATGAATCTCTTTCTCTAATTGTTTCCTCTTAGATATGTGTGAGTGTATTTTTATTGTTCCCTCGAAGCAAAAGCAAATAGTTATGCCCCTGAACTAGATTCTAATTAATCATAATCGTTTTAATCTCTATAAAGTTTTTTTTTGTATTAAAACTTTAGCAGTCAGTCAGATTGTTTGAACGATTTTTTCCTGTATTTCTATCAATCATTTTCTCTTTGGTAACCAGACTAGAACTAGAATATATAAATTATTATTAGAAAAGAGTACAATAAAATAAAACGCTTATTTATTAATTAATAAAGTAAAGGGAGTGTAATTTCACAATGAATGAAATAAAACTCAGAGGTTTATACAGACTCAATATATTAATTAATATCATGTTTCACCTAAAACCCACACCACTTTCCCTAGTAAAATTGATAATGCTCATTTATTGTTTAAGTAATGTTTTGCCCTTTCATTTTTGGGCTTCATGAGGTTCAAAAATTAGAAAGAATTTTTGTCATTAAAGATATAGTGTTGATAACAAGTAAAATCCGCGCACGTTTAGTCTAATTTATTTCACTTTAAAATGGGGCTATGAAAGCCCCAAAGTGGCCATTTTTGGGCGATTTTTGTACCTGTCGGCTTAACTTAATATCTAAAAGTTTCATTTTCTCTTTATCAACAAGAAATAATAACACATTTGATATCTCAAGTATTTCGGAAGTTATAAGTTACATAACTCCCTGTATGCGGTCCGTCTCAAACTTGCCCAGCTTATTTGTACTCAGGAAGTCTTGAAAAATAAATATTTGAAAAAAGCTGAGTATTTTTTTCCACGATTTGCTCCTCCAGTACATAAACAAACTCACAGGCACAGGAAGATTTTTTCAAAGTCATTTTTTAGACTTAAAACGTAAATATCTCAAAAAATCTGAGATTTTCTTTTCTCACGATTTCAATCAATAAAATTATACCTACTGGTCCCCCCATTTGCCAGGTTTATGGTTTCAAAAATTGCTCCACTAATAATTTCAAAATTCATCCAATATCATTTGTCTTATTGAATTCAAGGTTCGAGAAAAAATAAATAAAAGAATGAAAGAAATTATACTATGTATACAACGTTATCACTGTTCAGAATTTTATTTACACCTCAATTGATAAGAAAGTTATAATCTCTAAATTAAATAATTATCCTATGAAGAAATCTTGTTGACACAGCGAGCAACTCTGCTCTATAAAGATGTTTACGCATTAAAAAAAAAAAAAAAAAAGTGAAATACAAGCCTCATTTAAATCAAATGGAGTAAAGAAACTCATGTGTAGAAGGTAAATAGCATGGTAACAGGTGTGTAGAGGTTGAGAACACAAAAGTTATGCTGGTTAGCGGTTAATTAGGAAAATCTTATGAGAAGGGGATTTATTCGAAAATTATACATACAAGAATTGAGTTTTGTCTTTTATGGTATTCTTATTGCATATTTGTTTTTAGAAAAGTCTGAAACGTCTAGAAAAATTAATAAATCAATTAAAAAGAAGAGATAGTGTCCTCTACTTGATGCAAATAAATAAATAATTATATGAATATATATATAATTTATTTGATTAATTATTTATTCATAAACGTTTTATGATTTGTTGATTCTCTTTATCAATATTTTTTTATTTGAAGTGTATGTTGCTTCTTTCAAATTAATAAGGCAATTAAATATAGATATTTTGAAAAATCGGACAATGCTACAGATTGTCTTGGAAATAGAAATTACTTTGGATATTAAAAAAATATAAACATATTTAGGATAATAATGTTCTATAAAAGATTTGTATTTATTTATATAAATTAAATAACCAATAATGTTTTTACTTTATCATACAGAGTATGGTCAAGTATTGTAATCGTGCATGAAAAAAGTGGGTTTTTTTCCTTCTTTTTTTCAAAATATCTCAAAAACGACTTAAACTATTTCGATTAAAAAAATTGAGCGAAACCATGGCATTTTGCTCTATAAAAAAGCTCTAATAAGTTAACATCGAAAAAATTATATTTTTCGAGATAATAATTGTTTTCTCAAAATGTCTGTTAGTTAGTTAGTTAGTCTGTGCGTTACCAAATTTGTGTACGAGCTAGCTCAAAATCTAGTGAAATATCGAAACCAAATTTCACATGTAGTTTTGGTCCATTGAGATTAAGAGCTGATTAGATTTTGGTGCATAACGACCCAAAATTAAGGGGGTTGGAGGGGGGGGGGGTTAAAAATTAAAAATCTAGGTCGTTTGAGCAAATTCAACCAAATTTTGTATACATAATCAGTGGCCTTCCAGAAGTCTAAAAATGCAAAAACTAACCGCCCAAAATGGGGGGGGGGAGGGTCAAAAAATGAAAATCTTGGCCATTTACCAAACTCAATCAAATTTTGTATACATAATCAGTGGGTCCCCAGAAGTCTAAAAATGCAAAAACTAACCGCCCAAAATGGGGGGGGGGTCAAAAAATGAAAATGTTGGCCATTTACCAAACTCTCATTAAATACTCTAAAGAGATGTAAATTATTACTTTACCATACAGGGTATGGTCAAGTATTGAATCGTGCATGAAAAAAGCGGTCTTATTGCTTCTTTTTTTGAAATTTCTCAAAAACGGCTGAAACTATTTTGATAAAAAAAATTGGGCGAAACCATGGCATTTCAGTCTACAAAAAATCTTCAATAAGTGAACATCTAAAAAATTATATTTTTCGAGATAATAACTGTTTTGTCAAAATGTCTGTTAGTCTGTGCGTTACCAAATTTTGTGGGCGAGCTAGTTCAAAAACTAGTGTGAATATCTAAACCAAATTTCACCCGTAGTTTGGTGCATTGAGATTAAAAGCTGATTTGGTGCATATCGACCCAAAATTGAGGGGGGTGGTTAAAATATAAATTGATAATATTTTCAAACTAAAAAAACAAGAAAAATGAAATATACTATAAAATGAACCCAAAATAACGAAAATATTTTTTTTTCGGGCGCCAAAATTAGGGGGGGGGGGGCAAACAATTAAAATCTAGGCCATTTGAATAAACTCAACCAGAAGTGTATGGTAAAGTCATGTGGATGGCCACATCAGAACGTGTCAATTTATTTTTTAGACAACATACAAATGATATAATTTTTACTAGAGCAGACAAGATACTGTAACAGTTATAATGAATAAAAAAAAATAACATCAATAAAATTATGTGATGCTAGAAGATGAAACTAAAGACCCCACCACTTCCATTCAGAATTCTGTAAACAAATTTGCAAACAAATTAAAATTATCAGGTCATATATCAAAAGACCTATCCATATAAATATATGATATATGTTTATTTGCATCAAGTAAAGTACAAGCTCATAAGAAACAACTCTACAATTCTGCTACTCTCGTCTAAAAATTTTTTTCCCCTGAATCATTACTCTACCCTGCTGGTGTATAGGCAGTAGTAGTAGTAGTTTGGTAGGTTTTTTTTCGGGTGCTCGGGGTGGCTTCTGTTTACGTTGGTTCGTTGGTATTGCAAGTTGTCCCGGTGTTCTCCGGGTGGGCTGAATGGATCGGAGCCCGTGAACGCATGTGCGCCGCGTCTGCGCTCTCAGCCGCCCTTGCCCAGCTGCTCCTTGAACACGGCCACCATTCACGCCCTATCGGTGCGTTTGAACGGCGCAAGCCGTCCCCTATCATCTTTGATCCTGGCCCTCCAGAGGTGCCCGATGCAGCACTGTTTCCAAATGGGCTGCCGTATTTCGGCAGAGGACCGGGCCGCCCTGGCACGCAGTAAGCAAATTGAGAAACACCTGAAGGAGGATGGCCTCCAGGCCGCCAAGGACATCAAATTGCTGCTGCTCGGTGAGCCCTAAAACCCTTCATCCCTGGAAACTGCGTTAGTGTCACCACCACCTCTATACCTTAACGCCCACATACAGATTCTTGCCTTAGGTCATGGCAGATCACACTTACACGTTAATCGATTTGTTTATAAACCAATAAAAAATCTTCTGCAGAATACAATAAATCGATTTCAATTCGTAAAAAACAACAACATATAAATTTTATAATATAACGAATCGAAATAACGTAGATACTGCTTAAACAGTGTCAGTGTTATTTGTTATTGCTCTCCTTTACAGTAGTGTAGTGCTAAAAAATAAGTTTTGGAACGCTACCCACGCATAAAAATTCGGTGTCGAAAACATAAAAGAAATCGCAGACTGTATAAATATGACAGGAGCGAACATGACATGATCCTCGATCTGTCACAAAACAGATAACTTAGAAAACTCAGTAAACAGACTTCAAATTTACTGACAATGAAGAAAAAATAAATAAATATCTTTAATCAGGATGATATGTAGAGTATGTCACTCGGTTTCATTGCTGAAACTACATTTGTGTTGATTTGAATGTTTTATTTTTTTGTCTCTGCATACAGAGATACTTATTTTACGCGAAAATTCTCAACTTTTCCTCTTAATGGTGAAAAATAAGCATTTGAAATCTCACTTAATTTCGTCACACTCGATTTACCATACAGAAGAGTTTTGAACAAAGACATATTTTCTGTTAAAAATATTGAAACCTATTCATTAAAATTTGTACTCATTAGCCTTATAGCTTCTAATAAAGCTAAAGCTTTTCACAATCTCTATTAGAAAACAATCGTTCTAAAGACACGATCGTACCTAGAAACGAAATTGAATAATGTAGATAATGTCTTGATAATGTATGAATGTTCCTAGAACGCAGAGAACAAATTACGTAACATTTCCAAATTTCTTAGTATATTTTGATTAGGAATTACTGCTTTATACTTTAAAAAATTCTAGTCATCGAATCATCAAAAATATTTCATTTTGACTTAATTTATTTCGTCTAAAAAACAAGAGATCGTTTAAAAAGAAAGTATTGTCATAATAAATTATGGTCAACTTTAGCACGCCTAGCTTAAATAATTTAGAATGCTGTGATGAATAGTTCGGGGTTGACATGTTTAGAAAGTTGAAAAATTTAACTAATAATATAATAATAATATTAGTTACAATATTATGCAATCTTGTAATACCATATTATATTATTTTGTGAAATTGTATATAGTGAAAATGGGCTTAATGTCTATAAATAATTAAATAATTTGACCATTGTATAAGCTGAAACTGGAATTTATAGTTAAATTGGAAGATAAAGTAATTGCTGTGCTCTCTGCATATTTCACTAATTGAATATTATTTTGCCAATGAACACTGAGCTAGAATGCTGACAATATCTCAACATTATGACATAGTAATAGAAACTCTCGTGCCAGATATCAGCTCACCAGCTACAACTGTTTAAGAGTTCCCGCAGCTAAAAATCTAATCAGTTCTTCGTGTTTTGGTAATAGAAACATTTTCGCACACTTTCTATGACCTTCCCTTTTTGAATTATTATGGATATCGGAATCCAAACACTCAGACGGACATAAAAATCATACTTGAAAATGATTTTACTCCACGTTTTAGACGTTTCTAAATATTAATTTTTGTAAGAATTTAAAACTCTGGCCACTTAGTGACTCACGCTCTCCGAAAATTAGCAGTTAATAAAGACGCTTTATAAGGTGATGGTCAAATTAATAGTTAAATTTGTGGCATTTTCAAGCGTGACTAGTACATTTGATGACAAGTGAAAGTATTTGAACCAGGAAGCATATACATATTATAATCCTCATATTACTGGTGTTTTCTATTGGGTTGAAAAATTATTCATGATTTTACTTATTTAATTAAAGGATCAGCCTGTATATTTTGTATTATATTAGAGATTTGAATTTATGTTGTCATTCTCTTTTGTGTATTCATATTTTGAATTTTATCCGGTTTTAAAATCAAAGCTTATTATAGTACCACCGAAAGCTTTCGAAATTCTTCTAAAACTCCAAAAAATGACTAGTTTTTATAACTAGATGTTTTAAGCAGGTACTTAGTTACCTGGTATAAATGACTAGTGGAAGTGTCCCCTTCACAGCACCTTACCTTAGAAGGTACTTAGCCACCCTGTATAAATGACTAGTGTTTGTACCCTCTATCAGCACCATACCTTAGAAGGTAATAAAAGCGGGGGACACTAGATAATACTGCTACCAGGACCTTTCCTTTCTTCAAACAATAACACACACAAATACAGTTATGTCAGGCATAATAATATATGGATACATTTACGCTATTTTAAGATGATTATTAATGAAAATCAAGTTTATTAATGAAACAAATATTTATATATGAAAATGTATCTTTTCAATCACTAATTTTTCTTCTTTACTCTACTGGATTCCGAGTTTTGGCTATTCTATTACTATAGTATAGAGTATCTCCTCCATAGTAATTTTTCTAGGAATATTGTTCACAGAGATGGTTTCTCATTGGCATGAACTGAATTTGGTGAGGCGCCTTGAATTTTCGTCCAAGGGGATAATTTTCTGACTGAAACGAAATTCGATCCTGAGTAATCGGTCTATAAATAAGCTGTCATTGATAAATATTTAAAAATTTATAAGAAAAATACTTTTTTTTTCATCATTCCTTTTTTTATTACAAACATGAAATGGTACACTGACTGTCGGTCGCCATAATGTCTGTCTCTCAGTCAGTACATTCATTGCATCTCCTAGACCAAATAAGATACATACTTAAAATGTACACATTATATGTATTCACTTTACCCTGAATCAAAAATGATATTAAAATTTGAATGGGATTATGGTAAAATGAATTTCGGAATTTTTATTTTTTCATTCCTAGGTGAGCGATATCATTGTAAAGATCTTATTAAGTAAAATATGACTGTATTTTTTCTTCGAATTTAATTATATTTAAAAATGAAGGGTGAGGAGCGGTCAAAGTAACCCTTTTTAGATCACACTCTATTCACAAGTAGCATAGACGATATTTCCCAAAACCTCGATATCTTTTTTATTAAAAGAAAAAAAATCAAAAAACACATTAAAAAACTGGAGGAATATCTGAAAACCTTTCATGCCCCCCTATGCATACAGGATAGAACATACAAAAATCCCGAGAAAATAAAAATACTCTCTATTTGAATTGATTAGCTGTCAATGCACACTCATTTACATTTTATTGGCTGTTAGGAATGTTTGTTTATAAACTTAATTTTATTCACTAGTTAACAAATACGTTTTAAACCATTTTCATTATTAAAATGTCCGTTTAACGCATTGAAACGTTAATAGATAAAAGAGCTTTATACAAGGTAGAAGCTGGAGTATTTAATTTTTGATTGAATTCATAATCTGACCGTAATTATATTATTTTTTTTAAGCATTTATTGTCTGCCTGTCTGGATTCTGCTACTCATGATAGCTTGAGTTGTGGAGCCAAAATATTTATATATTTCATGAGCAAAAAATGATTAGACTTTGGGCTTTTGACTCATAATTTCCTGTTGAAAAAAGAAAAATTATATCCTTATTTAGGAAAACGATTGCTAATGACCTCAAATTTGTCACAAAATTCATTGATATGATCTTTTTGCCAAGTTTTAGTTTTCTAGATCCAATGTTTTGATTTGAATGTTTTATTTTTTTGTCCCTGAACATACAGAGATACTTATTTTACGCGAAAAGTCAACTTTTCCTCTTAATGGTGAAAAATAAGCATTTGAAATCTCACCTAATTTTCATCACACTCGATTTACCATATAGAAAAGTTTTGAACACAGATGTATTTTCAGTCAAAAATATTGAAACCTGTTCATTAAAATTTGTACTCACTAGCCTTATGGCCTATATATCACCATCACATTCATCAATATCATAAATTGCAATATTCTATTTTAAAAATTTAGAATCAGTTACATATCTAAGATAAGCATAAAATTCATCAATATAGTAAAAATAATCTATAGAAAATATGAATTTTCAATTTCCCAATCAATATAGATTGTTACCAGCTCCAAGGACAGATAACAGATAGTAAATGAATAATTTCTCTTTGACTTTATTGATTGAAAATCGGTACAAGCGTATCATACTTTCTATTATTATTAATATCTACTCTTCTATCCATTCCGGCCACTGTCGACGTCGCTTTTATACAAACACCATCTATTTTGTCGGAATTTGATATTTCCAACATGCATTCGTGCCTTACGTGACAAATCCACAAACCAACTGACTGACATCCCCAGTCAACTTGTTTGATTCTCTCATATTATCTAGCCGACTCAGTGTTATCCATTTACCTAAACAAATATATATTAGTAAACAGTGTATATGTACAATGAAATGATAAGACAGTTTGTTCAATAGATTGATCTTTTAACAAAGAAAAAATGAATTATATATGTTCAGTCTTTTACTCTATTTCTTCCCACGGGAATCATAGCCCCCACATGAAATTTCTGCTCCTGGACCCAAAATCTGAAGGGGGCCCCTTATTATAGAATAAGTATGTGTTTTTTATGAAGTGAGAAAAGTTGATCAAAAAGGTTTTAATTTTTTGTTATTTCGCCAATCGCTGTTGTGTTGCGCTTGTGCGTTGTTATTTTAATGTTAAAAAATATAATGCCTGGATAAGGTCCTAAAAATAAAAGATAAACTAAACTACAATCACATAACTTTCCAATAATACTAAGGGTAAATGCGTAAACCTATAAATGAAATCGAAATTAAAAAATAATAATAATATTAAACATTAATTTTTACTATAAGAGAAAGAATTTAATTTTTAGGACAAATATTATTGAACCTTTGTTTGCTGTGGCTGTAAATGCGGCAGCAAGTTAATGGAGAAAATAAGTTTTATGCCGTTTTTATATATTAATTTTTTAATTTAATATAATTAAAACAGGAATAGCAGGGAATTGGACAATAAATAAAAACCAGAGTTTTTATTAAATGGGCTAGAAGTTTCGTCGATTAATTTCGACTTCCTCAGTGGCCCAAAGTGTGATAAAGTGGGCAACTGAGGAAGTCGAAATTAATCGACGAAACTTCTGCCCCATTTAATAAAAACTCTGTTTTTTATTTATTGTCAAATTCCCTGCTATTCCTGTTTTAATTAATACTTATAATGGATGCGAGTGATATACCATTTAATATAATATTTATTCTGTACGCTCAACAGATCATTTAATAACCACTACGTGGTGCCCAATGCTTTTCATTTTTTCCTCGAATTTCTTATTTGCAATAGATAGGTAAATATTTATCCGATTTGAGTTGAAAGATTGTAAAAATCCCCTTAGGTTTTAATCCGATCCTTTGAGTCTTAATCAATTTCCATCATAGCCCCCACAGGAGGGGTCCAGACGCACCCATGGTTCCCGGGTCCGGCCATGACATTTTTTTATAGGGGTATGTTGTGAAAAAAAAACTTTGAAAAATATTTGTTAACTGTAAAAATTAATATAAAACTAAAGATGTGAGCATTTTTTTTTTTTGAAAAAAAAGTTGGGATGATTTTCAAAAAATCACCTCAGGTTAAAACTAACCAATGTTTATTAAAAGAGAAAGAATTTAATTTTTAGGACAAATTTCAAGATTTTAGTAGAAATATTTTTGAATTGCGATATCAGAGGGGGATTCATCCCCTCAGGAGTCGAGCAAGCTGAGAGCTGGAAGCATGCTTTCCGGGCATCTCAGCCTGTTCGGCTCACCGAGGGAATGAATCCCCTCTGATATCAAAATAATTCAAAAATATCTCTACTAAAATCTTAAAATTTGTCCTAAAAATTAAATTCTTTCTCTTTTAATAAACATTGGTTAGTTTTAACCTGAGGTGATTTTTTGAAAAATCATTCCAACTATTTTCAAAAAGATGCTCACATCTTTAGTTTTATATTAATTTTTACAGTTAACAAATATTTTTCAAAGTTTTTTCTAACATACCCCTATAAAAAAATGTCATGGCCGGACCCGGGAACCATGGGTGCGTCTGGACCCCTCCTGTGGGGGCTATGATGGAAATTGATTAAGACTCAAAGGATCGGATTCAAACCTAAGGGGATTTTTCAAATCTTTCAACTCAAATCTGATAAATATTTACCTATCTATTGCAAATAAGAAATTCGAGGAAAAAATGAAAAGCATTGGGCACCACGTAGTGGTTATTAAATGATCTGTTGAGCGTACAGAATAAATATTATATTAAATGGTATATCACTCGCATCCATTATAAGTATTAATTAAAACAGGAATAGCAGGGAATTGGACAATAAATAAAAAACAGAGTTTTTATTAAATGGGACAGAGCAGCTGACAATTTCGACTTCCTCAGTGGCCCACTTTATCACACTTTGGGCTACTGAGGAAGTCGAAATTAATCGACAGAAACTTCTAGCCCATTTAATAAAAACTCTGTGTTTTATTTGTTGTCAAGTTCCCTGCTATTGCCTGTTTTAATTATATTAAGATTAAAAAGTTAGCCTGCTAAGAACGGCATAAAACCTATTTTCTCCATTAACTTGCTGCCGCATTTACAGCCACAGCAAACAAAGGTTAAATTTCAAATTTTATTCCTGATAAAGTGAAGCGATCCCGAAACGAGACTTTTTAAGGCACAATTTTAATTAAAGGCTTTATTGAGTTTAAATGATAAGCTTCACACATCCCGAAAAAAGAAACCTAAATATTATACAAGGAAAGAAACATTTAATTAAAAATAATAATTAAAAATTTAAATAAATTCATCCCAAGAAATGGAGAGATTGCAAGCTAATTGCCACACCCATGTATATAAAATGAATAATAAGTTTGAAGGAAAAGTAAAAAAAATTTCTAGACTTGCAAATTTTTGTTATTTTTCTTTCTTTAAGATCGAAAGCTGAAAGATGGTGCACAAAATAGCTTATCAATATAAACCTGTGTGCCGATTTCAGATCATTAGCTACAACCTTTTAAGAGCTAATTGAGTTTCTCAGAAGCCAATGTGGTTAAGACCACTTTTTAAAAATTTATAATTATTCATAAATTCTTATCCAAAAAACTACCTACATTTATTCTTTTTAGTACAAAAGGTTTTATTCTTTGCTTTGGTTTTCTTCAGTTGGGCTTAGTTTTTATTCATTGAGAATTTGTTTTATAATGAGTTTAAGATTAAAAAAAACATCAATTTTAACAACTTTTGTTTTATGGTCTTGTCCGAGAGGTGGACCGCGACCTAATATCGTGTACACCTACTTCCACTTTCATTTCCAAGTAGAAGACAATATATGAAGGGGCAATATTTAATGAATTCCAAAATAATTACACATAATTCCAAAGACGTGTACACCTAATTCCAATCTCGGTTCACCTCTCGGTCTTGTCCTGTTGGCTTCTGAACGACCCACTACGATTTGATTTTTTCTGATTTTCTTAATTTTTTAATCGGAATTTCTGGTGCTAGAAAGCACAAAATCTAACAATTCTTTTTTTTTTTAATACAAATATGATTTTTCAATTTAATACAAAACGAACTTTTTAAAATCTTCCGTTTTCAAGTTATCTTAACTATTGGAACTCAAACGCACAGAAGGAATTAGTAATTTTTTCAAAATTTTAAGTTGAGTGGGTTGGAAATCTCATTAAATATAAAAATCGTGTAAAAATGATTCCCTCCTACTCCATCATTTGAAGTGAATAAAATTAAAAAAAAAATCAGCTTAATTTTACTTAATAAGATCTTTACAGGGATACTTGACATCCCGTGATATTTTATTATTATTATTATTTTATTTTTGAGTCCACAATCCCAAAATAATCATGCTATTGAAATTTTAGTATGATTTATGATTTCGGGGAAAATTAATATAATCGTATTTCAATTTTCAAGATTGTATCTCATTTTGTTTAGAACGAGGGGTGAACCACTATTGGAATTAGATGTACACCGTCTTTGGAATTATTTTGGAATTCATTCTATTGAATTCTATTGTCTTCTACTTGGAAATGAAAGTGGAAGTGGTAGTAGGTGTACACGATTTTATGTCGCGGTTCACCCCACAGTTTAGAACCTACACTGGTCGGATACTACAATACTCGTATACAACAGACAATGTATCGACACTAATAAGGTCGCCTTTATCCTTTGCACGGAACCTCTCCTGGACCCCCCACCCCCCATTAAAAAGTTTGTCAATTTGGGACATCACAATGTTTTGTATTTAATGATTGACAAAATGAATGGATGTACAGATATGTTATTTTAAGATATTATATATAACTTGGTTTATCTCCCTTTAACTCAAATATTGAACCTAAACATTTTTATTTTATTCTGAAGCATAAAATGTTTTATATCTTTCCATGATGGATATAACTCAAAAATATTATTAGATAACATGTGTTGTACAAGAATCGAAGAAGAAAGATATATTAGTTTGCTCTGTTTATGTATCTTATCGAGTGCATTGCAGATGAAAAGAATATATCATTTCTTTTTATATCATCTGAAAGTAAATTTTCAAAGCTTTAAACCAACATTTGGATCTCAACTTGTAGTTCGTGGACTGAGAATCGTCAGAGACGATGATCCAAGGTGGTCAACAGATGTATTTAAAAACAAATAAAATTTATATCAAAAAACAAATTGGAGGAAAAGGTGAAAGCTTTTTAAGACTCTGTACACTTTCTGCAAATGTTACTGATTTGGTAATTTTTTTAACTTTGAGCAAAGTTAGGATTTATTAGTTATTATCAGTCCCGAAGTTCAGTAATAACAACAACCGTTTGATATCTCCCTAAATCTTGATTTTCCCAATTTCCACTATTTTAGACCTGGAAGCTCTGAAGCTAGAAAGCCACAAACTCCAATCTTTGTAACTTGAATAAATTTCAAAAAATAAAATATTTTGATATAACAATATGCCCAAAAATGAAAGCCAGCTTACTGAAGCAAATTTTTAATCTTTGATAGATAACTAAAAGTTTTTTAACAGGCTTAAAATATTAATATTGGGAAATGAGATTCAATTGGAGATTTGATACTTCGCTATTATAAAAATTTAAAATTCTAGCAAGTCTATAACAGACAGACAAATTTAAAAAAATCACTTTTTTGAACACGGTTTTTTTAAGACACTAATGTCCCAAAATTACTAATATCAGTTAAATTATATTCTATAATCAACAGCCTTGGTATATTGAAAGCATCGATTCCCAAAGAATCAGCAAAGTTAAGAAACAGGTGTCGCGGTTTGTTCTAAGACAGGTCTCCGCTGTTGGTAATTTTACAGCTTTCCCAATTCCAGTCGTGTTGCCTGCATCTCCATCCAATGGAATTAGGCCTTAAAGAGATATTATGGCATTGCGATGAGAGATACTCTTTAAGTAAATGCCTGTTATTAGCAGGACTGGCCACTAATTAAGGAATTAAATCTACAGTTAAATCGATTTTAGACGGGCCAAATATATGGTAATATAAAAACTAAGAATAAAGAAATTATGCTGGCAAATTTATTAAAATAAAAGTTTAGGCTGAAAGCACTTAGATTGCATATGTTTAATGAGATAAACTCATTTTCGACGTTTCGCGACCTAGTTCTGAAGTCGTTTACAAGTGCTGGGTGGAAGTATATTATTCGACTGCTTGAAAACAACTTTAGAACTAGGTATCGAAATTCCGTAGATTCTAATGAGTTTATCAAATTAAACATGTGCAATCTAATAATTTCATCCGAAATTTCTCTTTTGATAACCACTGAACCACCAAAGAATCAAATCTGCTAAGGTAGCAAATTTCAAATAGTATAAGATAGTGAATAGTAAAAAAAACATACGTACGCACTAACCAATGGATTTTTGGCCCCTGGGGACCCCAATTTCCGGTTTTATGTCCTAAGTTCGGTTTCCAACTATTAAGGGCATCGATTCCTTCCACCTAGAAGTTACAAAATGAAATTAACTTTTTTCATCTCTGAGATACAAGGTCTCAAAGAGTCAGGACCCAGACAGGCCATCGCAATACTTTCCCATTATATTCTATGAATATAAATGTGAAAGTAAAAAAAAAAGAAAAAATAGACCCGGGCTCTACACTGCATAGGCCCCGGGAATTTGCCAGGGTCTCCTACCCACTCGTCGGTTTTACCAGGCAGGCTCGATTTCATCTGTCCACCAGTGTTCTATTTTTTTTGTTCCCTGTAAGCTCCCCATTCTAGAATCTTTTTCGCTCATTTGCCATCGGCTATCGGACAGATACATGAGCCACATGGCCAGACCACCTCCACTTAGTTTTGTTAAATATTCATGGATATTTTGAAATAACTTATTGTTTGTTTTTTTGTATAAAATAAATACAAATTCTTTTACAAAGCAATCTCAAAATTATTAGAAATACAAACGTTTCGAGACAAATTCTCCCTTTATCAATAGAATTCGGAAAAATGGTTGCTATAAAAAAGGAAATACGTATAAAGCAACTATGGATTTCTGGGACTCTGGCTCTTTGTCAAAATCTCTGGAATTCAATCTTGCCCTGTAATTCCAAGAATACCTCCTTTCATCATCTATTGATCTCTAAGATACATACATACTCAACAGCTTTTGAACTGATTTTCTCGTTAGTGTGCGTTTTCTGTACTAAAGTAATGTTTTACCTTTTCTTTAGAGAGGGAAACAAGCCAATCTAAATAAATTCATAAATAATATGTTATTTATTGTATTATGGTATATACCAAAATAAATACAATTTTTTTGTAAAAAAACAATCATTCGATCATTTAAATGAAGATGATTTTGTTTTAGAAAATTTATCATTGATAAGGGAAACATTGTTTTAAAAACGATGATTTTCAATAGTATCATTTACTGATTGTTATTTATTTTTTACTTTAGCCAGTTAAGTAAAAAAAAAAAAAACTATCAGTAAATGATACAATTAAAAATCAATTGAAAAGTTTTTTTCAAACAAATAAATAATATATATACAGATATATCATCTCGATATATATGTGTGTATATTTATTTGCATCAAGCAGAGGACAACCTCTTTGTTTCTCTTTGTGAATTAAAAATCATTGTTTCGAAAACAATGTTTCCTTTATCAATGATAAATTTTCTAAAAGAAGATCATCTTCATTTAAATGATCGAATGAATGTTTTTTTAGAAAAATAAATATTCTATTTATTTTTGTATATATTACAATCAATAATATCTTATTTATGAATTTATGGTATTTAGATTTTTTTTTAGAAAAATAGCAAATCACTAATATTTGCAGTCTTAAAAAGTTTTGATTTTATACTCCAATTATTTATTTATTTGAGAATATGGTATTGATGAAGGTTTTGTTTTTCTCATCAATTATTATTATTATTTTATTGAAAAACTTATGACAAAATAGTTTAGAGATTTTCATATAAGTTTTTCAACGTTTCTCTATTTTCGGGAATAATTTTTATCACAGTTTATTTAGAATATGAAGTATATATGAGCTCTTCTTGAGTCTTATGCTGTGACTCTTTAGATGGCTAGAATTACGTTTACATTCAGCTTGAATATTGCTGAGTCTTATATCTCTTATCAATTTCTGCTGAGAAGCCAAACCATCATCTTTCAAAAAGTTGCATCTAAGTCTGATAAGATCTGGTGATCTATTCTTCTTCCAATCCGTTTTTTGAAGGTTGGATATCAACATTTTGCTATTATCAGAGCGATTTTCGTAACTTTTGGTTAACCACAGTACCACTACTACCTTATTGCGTCTCAACCAGAAATTCCACCAGTTTCCTACGCTAATTTTTCTTTGTATTAAGAAATATTTATTTTCGCAACAGATAAATATATTCTCTTTTCCACAAAATCTAAATGATCTTCATTTTTTTAGTATTTTTCCGATTAATTCAAAATAGTTCTTTAAGAAAAGGCAATTCTATTAAATGTGCATTATAAATTCACTGTTGAATATTCTTTAAACTTTTTAAGATTAAAAATTTTATATTAAAATTATTCGGAAAATAGCAGAAAAAAGTTAGGGAAACGTTCGCATACTCAAAGTTCCCTATTTTTACTTTACCATACAGGGTATGGTCAAGTATTGTAATCGTGCATGAAAAAAGTGTTTTTTTTTTTTTGAAATATCTCAAAACGGCTCAAACTATTTTGATTAAAAAAATTCAGCGAAACTATAGCATTTCGGTCTACAAAAAAGCCCTAATAAGTGAACATCGAAAAAATTATATTTTATGAGATAATAATTGTTTTGTCAAAATGTCTGTTAGGTTGTCCGTTAGTCTGTCTGTTATTCTGTCTGTTAGTCTGTGCGTTACCAAATTTTTTTATCTGTTATTCAAACTATCTTTTTTAAACAACCAAAATAATTTTAATCGAATATACATTTAGATTAGGTAACTTTCTTGAATTTTTACTGATTTTTAAATCATAGGGTTGTAACGTTAGAAGGGAGGATACAATGCGAGTAGGCGTGTTTATTAGGCACAATAGGGGAGTCAAAATAAAAATTACAATATTACATGTTAAATAAGATTTTAAAATACCTGTTTGCTTATTCCATGGGGTGCATATATTTTTTCGACTTTGACGATTGGATTATCTGCAAATCATTAAACACCAAATTTCCAGTGTGACAGGGAAGATAGACCACACAGTGTTTCTCCATAAAGGTTCCGATTTTTACATTTTTTTTTTTGCAAAGAAACCTAAAAAGAAAAAGAATTTTAATTGAAGATTTAGAAAAGTTAATTCTATACTATCCTGCTATTTCGGCAAATTAGAATAGAGATGGTATATAATGAATGTAATCAATATGCCGAATTTGCCAGCAACTATGCGATTAATGAACTTTTCTCCTTAATGTACTTATTCAGTGATGACTTCTTTGAGAGAATCGTGATCTTTCCTATATAACAAAAATTGGAGGAAATTATTTTGATTATTTATGTCCATCGATTAAATTAATAAGTTGTTGTAGGGAAATAAGGACAACAACTTAGGCAAATAATTTTTATTTTTTGCCAACGTTTCGTCAACTTTGTTGACTTCTCAAGGGCTCAAACAAATTAACTTCTTTTGCATATTTGTCATTTTATCAATATTCATTCTTACCAAACACATGAGGCCAGTCATCGAACAGATTGAAAATATTTTCCTATTTAAATTAATCTGTTGGATGACTGGACTATGTGTTTGCTAAGAATTAATATTGATAAAATGACAAATATGCAAAGAAGTTAATTTTTTGAGTTTGAGGAAGTCAACAAAGTTGACGAAAGGTTGGCAAAAAATAAAAATTATTTGCATAAACTATTGTCCTTAATTCCCTACAACAACTTACCTATTAATTGGAAGAAATGCCGAAAATTAACTATAAATATATGGAAATTTTGGAATTTTTCTCTTCTATCGCTTTGAGCTAGAAATTTAAAATTGCTCACAAAAGTGCAAATTATTAATACACAATTGTGTACCACATCTCAGCACATTAGCTACCACTGTTTAAGGGCGTCTTATAAAACGATTCGGTTTTTTTATAATTTTCTACATTTTTCGTCCGGAAATTCTAAAGCTAAAAAGTATAAAATCTAATAAGTTCTTTGAGTTGAGTATACAAACATTTTTACACCATAACGAACTTCATACGACCTTTTGTTCTTGAGTTATGAGCTCACCAAGCATGACAAATAAACGATTATTCGAATTAAATAAACATCCGTCTTTATCTCTTAATCCAATTTCATTAAAAAATTTCACTTTATTACGAGAATTAACAGCCAACATGTTTTTATAAACTTCATTTAATTGGCATTTTAATAAATTAAAAATATCAAGACAAGTACTTATAGTTTTACTCATAAATAATTCAAAGCGGTTTATTTTTATCTGGTGGCGTATTTCTTCTATTTCCTTTTCTTTCTAACTCATCTAAATTCATGATATGTTTTTGGTCTACCTAACTAATAGTAAGTTATGATAGTGGATGATTTTGTACCATTTGTTCTTATGCGAATGACTCCCTTACAAGGCGATGACCTCGAGAGGTCAAATGCCCGGCCACTGCGTGGTGTGCACCTTTCTATTCTATTCCAATCGATCGGGGTCTTGAAAATAAAAAAATAAATAAATTGATTAAAACTAATAGACTCTAATTTCAAAGAATAATAAGTTTCGTGAATTATAGAAGAGATTGAAGGAAAGACAAACTAAAATTATTATAGTAGATGATCAATAAATTATTTTTGAATCTTATGTTTTATCGATCACGGAAATATATTAAATAGATTATAAATTTCTTTTTCATTTTCTTTGTCTAAATCACGCGTGTTTTTATTACTTTTATTATGAATCGAATATTTTTTTATTACTTAACCTTACGTAGTATCAGGCACGTAACCAGAAACTGTTTTTATAGGAAGGTCCTAAAAAATTTTATGGAAAAACAAAATTGGAATTTTATAAAAATAACATAGGTATTTATTAAAATAAAATTATTAGAATAATAGTTATTTTATATTAGATTTTCGTGGATTTACATTTATATATAGTGCCAATTAGATTATTTCTGAGGGCTAGGGCATGGGTCCCTCCCTTGATATTTCACTTAGTAATAGGGGGAAAATAAATATAAATTAATGTTAAGATCTACAAGAAAGCATAATAAAGTAATTATTCAATTATTAATATTATTATTTTTTTTTAGTTTTTATGAAATAGCTCAGAAACTAAAAATATTTTAATAAAAACATTTAAGCTAAGATAACTATGTTAAGATCCATGGTACAAGAAATTAGTAAACTAATTATTTCAAAAAAATATTTATATATGATTTAAATGTGATTGGTCAAATTTGATGTGCGTTCTATTTCGAAAATCAATATAGGAATATCAAAATAATTTCATATGTATTTAGAATTAAGAGCTGATTAGATTTTGATTGAAATCGGAATAGGCATAGTTGATGTTTACCCTTGATTTTTTTCAAAAAATAATTAATATCTCATATACCGAAATATCATTTATACTATCATAGTAGGTATATAAGACTTTAATCTTATAACACTGTGATTTCAAAATTTTCAACCCTATTTGAGACATTTAAAAAAAAAATAATCGAATGAACAACTTCATAGAGATATAGACATTCATTTATTCTATATTTATACAAACACAGCTCAAGAGGCTGGAGGCTTATCTCCGATAATACACACTAAAGACAGATATATTTCTTTTATAATCATTTTTTGAAGTCTGACGAAATGTTAAGATCATTGATTAATGGAGGGTTTTTAATGAGTGTTCCTAAAACATAACTTCGCTGTGTTTATCAAATATTATTTCTTATATTTTCTTTAATGTGTATATATTTTCTTTATCGTGTAAAATCGATAATCCCACCAAAGGCTTCATTTGCGCGAAATACACGATTTTCTAAAATTCAACACCCCTACGCGCTTAAACTAGATACTAATCGAACAAACGCATTCGCCAATTCATTTATCCCTATGACATCTAGAGACTGGAACTCTCTTTCCTCCGACCGTCTTTCCAGCTACTTTATAACCTTCAAACTTTCAAGACCAGCATCCACAGATACCTTCGACTTCTACCCAATCCCTAAATCTCCCCTTATCTTCACGTTACAAGGGTCCACCGCGGACTTCAGAGGTTGTACCTTCTTGGTGCAACTTCTTCTTGTATCAATATCATTATAAAAAAAAAAAAAAAAATTATCTCAATTGTAATTAAGGGAGGTAGGTCAAAAACATTTTAAACGCCTAGTTCATATCAATGAGATTTGAATCTTGTCCTAGAATTCAGATTATAGAAGGGTTTCCGTTATTAACTCTTTATTTTGGATATTTTTATGGTTTTACTTTTCTTACAAATGACTTTGCGAAAATCTTAAGGTAGGTAGTTGTTTCGCGACAATACTAGCAAAAAGTTAATGCTAGAGTAGCTATAGTAAAGACAATAAGAATTCATAATCCATAAGCCCAAAACTTTTTGCTGTTTATATGTACCACTAGTAGCCAATCCCGTGCTGGTTTGACAAATCTGCCAACACTGTTCGAGCTTGTATATATTTTATCACAGAAATTACAGATAAAATACATTATAAAAGTTGATTTATAAAACAAAAAGTTCTTAATAAGCGATTGAAAGTTGTTGCGACAATGGATGAAGCGAAAAAAAGTTCTAAAGTTAACACACTTTTTATGTTAAATACATGCGTTGTTTCCAGCTTGTTTTTAGTGTAAATTTTTCATTATTTATTCATTATTATCTCAGAAACTGTGTTGTAACTATGAATTAAAATGTTCTTAAAAAATGTAGTAGTTATTGTTTAATGTTGGTTTAGTTTTTTAATTATAATTAAAAATGTATGTAAACTTTTCGATATTCGGTATAGTGCTATGTCTGAAAAACTCTATCTTTGGAATTTAATATCTCCGGAACTATAATGTTCATAAATTGAAAGCTGTTGCGACAATGGATGAAGCGAAAAAACGTAAAAAAAAAATAAAGTTAACCCACTTTTTAGGTTAAATAAATCCGTTGTTGCCAGCTTGTTTTTAGTGTAAATTTTTTATTATACATTTTTCATTATTTATTCATTATTATCTCAGAAACTGTGTTGTAACTATGAATTAAAATGTTCTTAAAAAATGTAGTAGTTATTGTTTAATGTTGGTTTAGTTTTTTAATTATAATTAAAAATGTATGTAAACTTTTCGATATTCGGTATAGTGCTATGTCTGAAAAACTCTATCTTTGGAATTTAATATCTCCGAACTATAATGTTCATAAATTGAAAGCTGTTGCGACAATGGATGAAGCGAAAAAACGTAAAAAAAAATAAAGTTAACCCACTTTTTAGGTTAAATAAATCCGTTGTTGCCAGCTTGTTTTTAGTGTAAATTTTTTATTATACATTTTTCATTATTTATTCATTATTATCTCAGAAACTGTGTTGTAACTATGAATTAAAATTTTCTTCAAAAATGTATTAGTTATTGTTTAATGTTGGTTTAGTTTTTTATAACAATCGTAAGAAGAGTTTCTCAATTATAATTAAATATGTATGTAAACTTTCCGATATCTCGTATAGTGCAATGTATGAGTCTGAAAAATTTTATCTTTGGAATTTATTATCTCCGGAACTATATTGTTAATCAATTTCCTTTTGCCACCAATCGATGCTGAAGTATTTAAATAATAATCTCTCTAAATTTCAAAAAAATCCTAAGAAAACCCATTTGGTGAAACAACTACCTTAAAAGGCCAGAAATAAAAAAGATAATTTCCGAGGACCACTTTGAAGTGTTAAAATTTGGGAGAATAAATAATAATTCTGTATTAATTATATCATCATTAAAACAAAAAAATATGCTTTGGCATTTTCTTTAAAAAAAATCATTAAAAATTAAATCTACCGTCCATTAGAAGAATAAGGAATCAAGCGATCTTCTTGGGTATATAAAAAAAAGCAAGCCTAAATTTCTACATAAACATTTCAACCTCAAAGAAGGCGAGAGTAAGTGAAAGTGGTTAGGAGCAAACACCATGTTTTCTTATATTGTTTGCTTACCATTATATCAATAAATAGTACATTTTGGAGTAGGAAGCTTTACATAATAATTTCAAAAAATACACATTATTTATATATTCATGAAATAGTAACATTAACAAATAGAACAATATAGAAATAGATAGAATCTTTAGTTGAGAAAATCCTTTCTATAGTACTTGAAAATGACATTAAGTGATAATAAATAACAAAATGAATTTCTCTTATTCGATTACGAAATGTGTGACCACACCTCAAAGCGACGGACGAGCCGAACAATCGATTATCGACCTGAGCAGGAAAAAACAAAACAAAAAAAAACAAAAAAAAAACGATCAATTTCGATTTTCAATGACCCTTGAAAGTAAAGTGCGATACGCATAAAAGATACAATTAACTAGAAGGATAAGTATCGGGGGTGGGAGGCTTGATTGATGAAATTAAATCCTGCTGGGCGTGATAAAGGAATGCATTTTCTAGGATTTCTTTCTCTCTAATCAATTCTAATTAAAGAACCTTTCAAAAGAGATCTTTCAAATGAAAGTGGAGAAAAACATTCAATAGGTGGAAATATGATATCCGGGGGAAATCAAATATTGGATATCTATTTTTAGAAGAATATAATAGTCATAAAAAGCCAAAAATAATGAAAATGATATATTTTTAGATATCGAAGAAATATAATATTAAAAAAAAACTCCATTCACCCATATGGTATATATATAAAAAAAATAATAATGAAAAAAAGACTTTACTTTTTGTATGAGAACTAAAGTAGCGTTTTTAACTTTTTTCCTCGTCATCATCTTCTATTTAGTGAATTTAATTGTGAAGATTTGCCTCAGATATAGTGTTTAAAAAACTATGATATGCTCGGTGATATATACCTACAAAGAAAGAGAAAAATAATTAAACTTAAATAAATACAAGAAATGGATTGACGTAAAAAATGAACTTTTTCAAGACCCAGTATAATCCCTGCAAAGTTTCGGTGCGATCGGTTTGAGATAAAAAAGTTTTTTTTAATGATTTTGATCCGAGAAGGTAAAACTTTCATAAGCCTGGATTGACCCATTCCATCGTGAAAATAAAAGTCTTAAAAAGTTTTAGGGGATTGGTCTGGTTTCAAGGTACTCCATCCCAGGTAACACACAATATCCTCAGAATATTCTAAGAAGATTTAAATGTCCTTAGAATATCCTTAGAATATTCTTAGGACATTGTGGTTACCTGGGATAGTCTCGAATATCTGACGGTTATAAGTCACGGTAAAGACGGTGGCATGCAGCGAATTTCAGTATCTAGAAGTCCTAGGATAAATGAGTTGGTGAATACCTACGTTAAATCAATTCTTAAACAATTTGAGAGCGAAGGGATGTTGAGTTTCCTTGAATCTCGTGTTTCTTACAAATTTGGGCTTGGGGAGAATTATTGCCTTAGGGAAAATGGTAAAAAAAATTAAAACTGTTATGGGGAAAAAAAAACGAAAAAGAAACCGGCACCCTAGGTACAACTCTGAAAGTTGAACAAGTTATGTAATCGTGGATCCTAATCAGTGTTGCTATACCGGACAATTAAATCTATACCACTTGAAATCATGCCTTAAATTTGTAACTTATTAATACAATCTCTTGTACCAAATTTCAGCTTATTGGCTACTCAAGAGTTTCCCAAATTAATGAGGATTCTCTTTTTCTTCATTTTGTTTTTTTATTTGCAAGTTCTGAAGCTATAAAGCCCTAAAATTTAATCCATTATTTGCAATGGAAATAGAATTATTTAACCACCAGGAGAAACTTTCTAGGAACTCGTGTTATAGAAGTTTAGAAGAAAAATCATGCACTAAAATTATTTTTCTTCACCTTTTAGATATTTCATTAAAAAAAATTAATAATGTTTTGAATTAGTACTCCTGTCTCCAGTGAGTTGCGTTCGTTATTTATTTTCGATTTAAGTTTCGAAGGCTCTGCATTTATCTTAAATCTAATTATAATAAAATCACATGGTTAGCATTTAATTAATTGGAGAAGAATATAATCTATCAGTTTATTAGTGAAATGTATATGATTGATTATGGAAAAAAAATATATTGATATTATAATATAATTAGCTCTAGATATTGTCGGAGCTGAATAATAAACGTCTTTTTTACTTAATATATTAGTGGTATTTACTATATGGTCATTTTCCCTTAAAACTTTTTTTACAAGAAAAAACACTCATTTTAGAATAATAATCAAAAATTTAAGAAATTCAAAAATTCCTCACTATTACTCTGTCTTTTATCTCGGATAAAATAAGAAACATGCCTAATTTATATAGAAACATAAATTTGTCAAATTCTAATGAAATATTTATTAAACATTGAATCTACTATATAGTAAAATTATTATCATAAAAAAATTATAATTGATTTGATTTTTTTATTATTATTATTCAAAAAGCAAATTATAATAATTCATTTCTCTTATTTACAAAAAAATCTCTTAAGGTAGTTCTTTCACAAATGCAAAAATTCGAGAAGTCTTCAAAACTTTGAATATAAGTCTTTAAGAGCATAATAAACACACTGTTAAAATTTGAAGACGATTTACCACACCAAACATTAAATGATTGCAATTAAAAATGAAATTTTTTACATATTATGGTAGATTGGGAAAGGGTGGGAAAATGATCATTATTTTATTTTTTTTCATTGAAGGACTTTCACCATCTTGATGAAAAACTAATATTTGTTAGAATAATATATTCGGAGTAACTTAAAAAAAATGAAATTATTTACCTCGTAGTTTTGATAAAAAATAAAAAAAATCAACATATTTGGACGATTATTTTTAGTGGAGGAGATATTAGATCAATGGCTTGGAAACGATCCAATCATAAAGAGAATATATAGTAGTGTAAAAAGTACAGTCACGTTAAAAAAACATAACCTAAAATCTTAGCACCGTTCATATTTATAGAGTGGTTACGAGGCTAAAACTTTTTGTGTGGATTCTCGCTAAAGAACCTTCTTAATAAAGTCATTTTTAACATAAATAAGGTCCGGAAAAAAAGAAAAAGAGTTTAATATAAAAAAAAATTAAATAAATATGAAGGTTATAGATGTCCTCATAAATATATCTTCTCCAGGCATCCAGCCAGATTTTTTTTTTATTTATTATGAAAAAGATAAAAATATAGAAGCACGAACTTCAAGACCCCATTAAAACGCTACTCTATCTCTAAAAAAAGTCGAGTAATTTATATAGAGATCTGCAAAATTATTAATAATGATTCTTAAATTCAAATTGTATAATGCTATAGTTCAAAAAGAAATATAAAATATTTTTGAAAGATATATGATAAATTTAATTATTTGTTTTATTTATCAGATGATTAAAATCGATGATCAAATTTAAATAGATGGGCGAGTTATCCGAGATTTGGCTCCATTCATGTCCAATGGTTCATTCTATCAGAATCATTTCTGTTTTGACCTCGGCACTAAGCCAAGGTCGGCGGGATCGGATTGGAATCAAACGGAGAGAGAAAAACGCCAGAGATGCACCATTCAACTAGAAAATTGATGATTAATTAATGACAAATCGATTCGATTTTCAATTTAATAGAAAAAGGACACAAATAAAAAATAAAGTGATCAAGTAGAACATTGATAGGCTGAATATTCTATACATCTGGAGTTAACTTAAAAACCAGCAGGCCTGACGAGAGTGCAAAAGGGCGATTCCCCCCT
The DNA here is from genome assembly GCA_024734495.1 of Forficula auricularia. Classification (NCBI taxonomy): domain Eukaryota; kingdom Metazoa; phylum Arthropoda; class Insecta; order Dermaptera; family Forficulidae; genus Forficula; species Forficula auricularia. The sequence continues at coordinate 24,105,710 of JALMQS010000085.1, read as the reverse complement.
GGGCCCGGATTTTCCAAGGGATCCAGATTTCTGACCTTTTCTTAAATAAAAAAAAAATGAATGGAACAATGGAAACAATGATTTTGGAAACGAAAACATATTTTTTCGCTAATGAACTGCTTAACTTACATCTACATTAATAATTTATATGAAAATTAACTTCATTTCTGAGATACAAGCTCTCAAAGAGTCAGTACCTAGACAGGCCATCGCAATACTTTCCCATTATATTCTATAGAATATAAATGTGAAAGTAAAAAGGATATATGTTATAAGACATCCTTTGATTTCTTCATTTTAAAAAATAAATTATTTTTAAAAAAGTTATTTTTCACAAATACTTTAAAGTAAAAATATGATATCTGGATATATTACACCTTAAATTTTCTCTAAGTTATATAAATTAATAATATGAAATTGAGCTCTCTGCGAAGGAAAATTGAAAAGAAGGGATTCAAAATTTCTCTCTAACGGCCCTATAGGGATTCATAATCATTTAAGCCCAAATAAATTCTAACCCAATTTTTCTAAAAATATATATTCAGGATTTTATTCTGTACTACTAAATTTATTAAAGCTTACGGGTTTATTTAAATCACTGTGAGCCTTCTTCAGGCTCAAAACTATAAAAAAATAGAAATAGAATCACTTTTCTGCTTGATCCAAATAAACATATACCGATGATGAAGGTCAAACCTTCCAAACTATAGTTTCTAACAAATATTATATCATTATTTGCATGAAGCCGAGGACATTCTCATTGATTTCTTATTATGAATCAACTTTGGTACTCTCGGCAAACTAAATCTTTTCTTGAGAGTGGATTAAACTACTACCTAGTAATTTTATTTAATCAACTCTTATTTAAAAATTTTCACCTAGAATCGACACCAAATTCATTGAAAATTATTAAATCTTTTCAATTAAATATAAAAATATTTCGCTATTTTAAATTAATATACTCTTGCATTAATTATTGTATTTACTTATTTCAGTTTAAAAATGTCTGAATTGAAGAAAAATCTTTTCAACTTTTTCTTTTCTATCAGTCCGTGTGGATTAAGAAAGGTCATGGAAAGTGGTTGCCAAAATATTTGTGTATTTTATAACGAAGTTATGTGAATAGATTTTGGACGAGCTTTTAGTCATGAAAAATACATAAAGCTCCTGAAATGTTGTGGAAATCTAGCAAACATGTTCCCATTCATAAAGTTGCACCCTTTGTGCTAAGTTTCAGCTTTCTAGATCATAGCATTCAATTATGGAAGATTTGCAGTCTCAAAAAAGATTTCACAATTTCCTTCATTTTAAAAATAAATTTATTGAAATTTATTTATATAGAATAATTTCAAGTTGAAAGTAATGGAGGGCAGCCCAGGGGTAGTGAGGAAGGAAAAAATTAACACATATCCAAATAAGGTGTAATTTATTGGATTCCTTCCTCCTTTCCCTTCAAACCGACGTTTCGGAGGATTCTTCCCTCCTTCTTCAGGGTTTCAAGGGGTCAATGAAGCAAACAAATAAAATGGTTCCTTCCTCTCTCCACAGCAGTGTTAAAAACTTTTTTCTTCCTTTAGCAGATTAATTAAGAAAAAGAAGAAAAAAAATTGTTTTTCTATGCTTCTGCTAAGGAAGAAAGAAGTTTTAAACACTGCTGTGGAGAGAGGAAGGAAGCATTTTATTTGTTTCCTTCATTGACCCCTTGAAACTCTGAAGAAGGAGGGAAGAATCCTCCGAAACGTCGGTTTGAAAGGAAAGGAGGAAGGAATCCAATAAATTACACCTTATTTGGATGTGTGTTAATTTTTCTTTCCTCATTACCCCTGGGCTGCCTTCCATTACTTTCAACTTGAAAGTTCTACCAGTCTGTCTCTCTTTTCGAGCAAATAAATTATTTCAAGTGTTAGACCATTAAAAGTGTAGATAATTTCTCGCTTTTTGAATATCATCATCATTGAGTATATACTCCTAATACTGGTTTGACGCAACCTCCCGTCTGCACTCGGCTCTGTCCCCCGCCAGCAGATTGACCTCTCTTAATGTCTCGCATCCCATATCCCCAATTATTTGGTCGACATATTTTGATCTGGGCCTTTCCCTTTTAAAATATGTTCTTTCCCTTCCTCCCTCTCCAAGATATCCCTAAGCAGTCCCCCATGTCTCAGTGTGTGCCCCATCATCTGACCTCTTCTCTTCTTCATACTCTTCCACAAGGTTCTTCTTTCTCCGATTCTTCCAAGAACTTCTTCATTTGTAATTCTATCCATCCATTTGATATTCATCATTCTTCTGTAGTACCACATTTCGAAAGCTTCCAATCTTTTTCTCTCCGTTCAGGTTTCACACCCGTACATGGCTATGCTCCATACATATGTCTTCAATAGCATGTTCCTGTTTTCTAAGTTGATTGAAGAGGACCATAGCAATTTTCGTTTTGAATTAAACCCCATTTTTGCTTGGGCAATTCTTGATTCAATTTCGTTTTCCCTCCTCCCATCCCATATGATTTTACTTCCTAGATAGCGGAATTCCTTTTTGAATAAATAAAAAAAAAAAAATGAATTTGTAGTTTCTCGTCCGAATAATTTTATTAATTAATAATTAATATTAAATTATATTGTTTTCTAATTGATCGAATGGAAAAGAACCTTATTATTTCATATTAGTTGAATAAAAGATTTCACTGTCGATGGTAACAGAATTGTTTTTATTTTAGGTTAAAAATAAAATAAAATGAGAGAGTCTTCTGTTTTTTAAATAAAATAATTTTTAATTATTTCTAGAGACTATAGTTTCGAAGGCATTGCCTTCATCATCAGTCTATCACAAATATTTCAAATTAGTTACAAATTAAGATTTATACATACGAAAATTTTGAAAAATATATAATGTCTTTTTCTTCATGTTTCTTCTTGGGAGATTAGAATATAACTTTTTTTTATTTTATTTTTTTATTTTATTTTTAACTTATTATTTCAGGTTATCGGGCAACGTAAACAAACAAGGCTCAGGGTGAACGTCCAAGGACCATTTGTCATCGGTGTCCTTCAGTCTGGCTGTCCGACTCGCATGTTGGCAACCAAGAAATTCCTAATTATCCATAACAAATCCATTATTTTTACTCTGGCATTTTTATTAATTGATTTCGGACATTTCTATTCATTCGTTAACGTCAATCAGCAGAAATTTTTTTTTCACTTAATTCTCATTTATCTTTCCTTTAACTAGAATTGGTTTTCAATAAAGAGGGTTCGCAATGCAGAGGGGTTGTTTCCTCCAACACGAAGGGTTCTCTTTAGAAGGGGAAAGTGGAAGTAGCGGCAGGGAATTTCGAATGATTCATCTCTCACGTGACATCAGACCCTATTAATAGTATCCCCCGCAGAATATAGAAATAAATATTCAACTTGCCGTCTTATTTTTTTCATTTTTAATTCCTTATGTTTTTAACGAATTGACTGAAATCTTGAGAGATTACAAAGGAAAAAAACTTTTAAATTTATATAGAAAAGGGTGATTAAGGTAGTTGTTTCGCAACAATACTAGCAAAAAGTTAATGCTAGAGTATAAAACAGACAATAAGGATTCAAAATTCATAAGCCCAAAACTTTTTGGTGTTTATGTACTGATTCTAGCCAATCCCGTTCTCGTTTGACAAATCTGGCACCATTGTAAGAGATTGAATATTTTTATATTAAAATGACAGATAAAATACACAAAGAGAAACAAAGAGGTTGTCCTCTGCTTGATGCAAATAAACATACACACTATATATCGAGATGATATATCTGTATATATATTATTTATTTGTTTGAGACTATAGTTTCGAAGACTTGGTCTTCATCATCAGTCTTTCTTCAATTATAAATGTTTTTCATGGAGTCAATATCATATGGATATTGAAAACTTGGTGTTCCTTCGTCAATGCTGGTCGGCTTCTCTTTGTGAATCAACAACTCTTGCTACTCTCGGCAAAACAAAAACTTTTCAATTAGATAAAATACATTTTAAAAGTTAAAAAATTTCTAAAAAAATCGTTTTGTTATTTTTTAACAAATGTAATTAACCCCTACGTTACACCTTATGAAAATTATAATTTTGAAAAATCTAGCGCATGCGTGCTTTATACATCTTTCGCTGGTTTTTTTTTTTTTTTTTTTAATGCAATCGAATGCAAGAAGGGGTGCACCAGTAAAGGTGTAGCCCCTATGGATCTCGAAAGACCCTTGCATTACCGAAGAGAAGGGAAAGTTGATTAAGAGAGAGGGTGTAGACGTAGGTGTCTATGCACCCTGGTTTTGAAGGTTTGAAGATCATAGGTGCTGGGAAAGATAGAGGCTGGGAGAGAGTTCCAGTTCCTTGAAGTCATGGGGATATGTATTCGCGAATGAAGTGGTCCGGCACTTTTCCAATTTGACCGCAAAAGAGTGTTGGGAGTCGGCAAAACGTGTGCTGCGTGCAAAGTATGCTTTGGGGGAATTATTGACTTTATCTCATCAGAGCACCTGCCGTGATAGTATCTATAGAAAAGGGAAAGGGCAGAGACATCTCTTCGATGAGCCAACGAGTCGAGGGAGTCGGTGAGGGTAGAATCGTCAATTAGCCTGACGGCTCGTTTCTGAATTGCATCAAGGGTAGCAAGAGAATATTTTGAGGCTCCTCTCCACAGATGAGAGCAGTATTCGAGATAGGGGCGGATTTGGGCCTTGTAGATGGTGAGAAGTTGTGGGGGTTTGTAAAATCGCTTGGACCTGAATAAGAAGCCAATCTTCCTTGCTGCAGATTTCGCCACAGAGGAGATGTGTTCATTCCAAGACAGGTCAGATGCGACAGAGACGCCCAACATGGATAGGCTGTCACACATTTTCAGGGTATTCGAATCGAAGTGAATATCAGGGAAATCTCTATTTTCGCGCCTAGAAATTAGACAACATTGAGTCTTATTTGAATTAAAGTTAACTAAATTAACTGGTTAAATAAATGCGCTGTTGCCAAATTGTTTTTAGTGTAAATTTTTTTTATACATTTTTCATTATTTATTCATTATTATCTCAGAAACTGTGTTGTAACTATGAATCAAAATTGTCTTAAAATATGTATTGCTTATTGTTTAATGTTGGTTTAGTTTTTTATAAAAATGGTAAGAAGGGATTATAATTAAATATGTATGTAAATTTTTCGATATCCCGTTTAGTGCAATGTATAAGACTCTGAAAAACTCGATTTTTGAAATTTAATATTTCCGGAACTATATTGTTCATAAATTTCGTTTTGCCACCAATCGATGCAGAAGTATTTAAATAATAATCTGTCTAAATTTCAAAAAAATCCTAAGAAATCCCATTTGGCGGAACAACTACCTTAATAATAATAAAATAGCGATTTTATTTAAATTTCATTTTTAATTATTACTAAACATGTTTCGAACATTACCTACGTCCATCTTCAGAAGAAAATAAAGTTTTCTTATATACATGGGGTTTCAGGAGAAATACTAAATATTTTAGGAGGTGGGAGTATAGACCCTATAGACAAATTGCAATAAAAAATGTCCAATTTTTATTGAGTACAGAGATACAACTGTTAGTATGAACCCGTGTATACGTAATGTCCGCCATACTCTTGTATGTGGAACACCGATTTCTACGTTTGCTTGTTGAAGGACTACGACTGAATAATGTCTTCTACTTCATCCATAGTCTGTTCATTTACACGTCCAGATGCAATATGACAAATACTATATCGGCATACTCAGCATGTGTAAATACATGCGGCATATTTACACACTACAGTACAGTAGACTTGGGCAACAAACCACAATGAAAACTTCAATTATAAACTAAAGCACAACTTCGCAACTTGAACATCAATACTATACTTATGACATTCGATAAATACGCCCATAGCAACCTGTGTACCAACACATGAAACGAAAATACATTGAGCTCAGCTGTATTTCTGTACTCAATAAAAATTGGACACATGTTATATGGCCCTTTTTATTGCAATTCGTCCATACTACCACCTCCTAAAATATTTACTATTCCTCCTGAAACACCCTGTATATATATATTATATCACTTTCTTCCATTAAAAATTTGATATTATTTCATGTGTATGTAATAAAAACACATTATTCCAAGTGGGAATTGAAAAAAACAAGCCTGCCAAGTGCAAGTCGAACACGCAGATCGAGGGTTCCTTTCCCTATTACTTGAGATATCCAAATTGTTCTCATTTGTCTTTGATATGGAAACAATAAGTCTTTTTTTCATTTCTGAATGAACAAAAATACCTAACAATAGCCATTTTACATTCATAATAATTTTTTTTTAGTTTCCACCCCATAAAAAAATCGCCCTTGCCATAATAATCACCCACCCAAGAAATATTTTAAAACCATTTTTGATTACGGGGAAATAAATAGGTACATATAACTTGTAAATTTCAAGTTTTTATCTTATTTAGTTTACCAGCTTCGATGCTCTGACAGACTGACAGACATTATCGTGACACTTTATGTCCCGTTCTACTTTTGAACGTAACCCTAAAATAATACCTATCCACTCGGCCAACCTGACTCCTCCTGACATTGATTAAATAATCTTTATACCTACTAGATTCAATCGCATCCATATTATTTAATAATAAATTAAGTATATTAGCAGGTATTTGGACAGGAAAGTAGAAAATCAAACAATTTTCACGTTTCGCTAATTTTTATTTCGGCTTCATCAGGCGTCTCAATGCTTAGGAATAATTTAATTATAAGACATAAACTTTCTTTGGTTCAATAATTATTTAATTAAAAAAAAAAATTATATTTGATTAATTCACCACCCAAGATTGAAGAAAAGGACATTTTTTTATATTTACATATGCAGCAAACAAGAAATAAACTATCTAATTTAATTTTAATATCAGCAATGCTCATTGCTCACCAGTTTATATTTATCAGTGATTTAGGGTTATCCTTTATCAAAATATTTTATCTTTTTCTTCCCTTAGTTTTATGCTTTTAATAATTTCATTTATTTATGATGATTTTATTTAGTGTATCTACCTACACTAGATAAGTAGAATATGATAAAGGTTGTTTTATGGTATAATTAAACAATTTTACGAGAGGTTTTGTTTCTGACTCACCCAAAAACAGCTTTTTTGAAATAGCTACTAATGAATTGTGCAAGGGACAATCTTCTTGGAATGACAATTCCAACTTTCTTAATGGATTGGTACCGAAGGTAAAAACATTATCCTTATAAAGATGAAGCAGAAATAATTATTATGGGATAATAATGCTGAAACGTCTACTAATAAAAAATATGATAAAAAATTGTTTTATTATTCAAATATTAAAAGGGACATAGAAGATTTAAGCTAAAAAATCAACTTGAAAATAATAATACTAAATAAATAAATAATACCCATGAAAATAAAAACAAACGGCTCAAGTGTGAGTGGAATTCGCACAGCGAGTAATTTATGAAGGTAAACAGAATCAATTTTATATGTTTTACACGAGAGTTTTTTCGAATAAAAATGAAAATATTGAAGAACTATTTCAAATAAAAAGCCATTTTTTCATATGCCATCCAAACGATTTATATTACGTATATAGCAGCCAGAATAATTTCCATCGAATGTACTCACTTTAAGCTTCATTCGTTCTTTCGTGAATTTTCAAATTTTTAAACCAAAGAGTTGCAAAGTTAGAGAGAACACACACCGCGATACTAAATGCGAATTAAATCTGTAATAAAAATGACAAAATAATCCGTTTAATAGAATTTTAAATGGATTAATCTATGCTATTTCTCTGTATCATATTTTTTTTACTTTATCCAATGCGAAGCATGGGAGAAAGTATTGGAATCGCTCTCGCGGCAAGCGCGACTTCAAAGGGTCTCAGGTAAAGACTACGGAACCCATAGACTCAATTAAGGTCACAAATTGAAGTATTCAATGAGATTGAATTTTAGCACGTGACAGTTTTGCCAAAAATTACCTGGAATCTCGTCGAGAGGCCAAAGTGCCATATTTTTTTGGAAGTGCGTGGGGATGTATGTATGTATGTAGTGTGTGTGTGTGTGTGTGTGTTATCGTTTTTTTCGTCCACGATTTTTTCCACACCGTTGCACCGATTGAATTGAAATTGAAAACCTACCATTAGTTTAACAAAATAAAGCGCTGATTAGTTTTTGGTACATATCGGTCCACAAACATTAGTACTTTATTTCAGTACTTTTTTAGTTTTTTCTAATTATCTTGAAAATGACTTAACCAATTTTGATGAAATTTAATATCCTAATTAAATACATTGGGGACCACAAAAAAGGTTAAATAAAGTTTTAGTAAAATTATATTTTAAAGTACTTTACTCAAGAACATATTAATATTTCAAATGAATTTGGATAAAGTTTAGCAACGATCCGTTGCAGTTTATTTTAATCAGCAATTGTTATGCTTAGTGAGTTGCCTCAAGAAAAAAAATCTTTCAAGACGATGTGATTGTAGCGACACTAATAGGGTTCCGATTCACTTTTCTAAGGAACCCTAAAAGTGCTGAGGGGGAAATCTTTTACTTAATTCTGGATAAATGTATACAATAAAATATGTGAATATAAATAATTATGGAAGTTTCTTTCTAATTAGAAGGAACATTCCTTTCAATAAAAAGATTAATTCCTATTTAAAGTCAATTAGAGAGCAGCTTTTGTACATAGACACTTCTGGAGTGTATTTCTGGATATTTTCTCAGTGATATATTTGTGTAAATGTTATACAAAAGCAAAGGATTGTTTCTTATGCAAATGATCAACAAACAAACCGTGTCTTCCCATTGTATTCGAAATCGTGGAATAAATAATAAAATTTGAAAAAGTAATTGAATTCAGGAATTAGATAACAAAATTGGATGAGCTCGGCTCGCTTCTTGTATATTTAATAAATAAACGACGAGCATCTCTAATGACGTTGGCTGCGAGAATTCATTTATGTTTCAAATAAACAATTCGGATCGGGATGCTGACGCAAAATCAAGCCGACGAAACGATCAACCAGCTGGACCAAATAGAAAATTCGACAGAGGATTTTGGAAAACTTTGAAAAAATAAGCTTCGACAAAGAGGCAGACAAACGGGAATAAACTAAAATTGTTCAAATTATTTGTATTTATAATTTCCTTCTATTAGTTTGATAATCTTGGTATACAAGAATTTGATTAAATTAGATTTGACTAATGCATCTAGGAACGTGTCCATAATTTAAGGTAGTTGTTTCACCATATGGGTTTTCTTAGGATTTTTTTGAAATATAGATAGATTATTATTTAAATACTAGTTCATCGATTGGTGGCAAAACGAAATTTATGAACAATATAGTTCAAGAGATATTAAATTCCAAAGATACAGTTTTTCAGACTCTACATTGCACTATACGGGATGTCGGAAAGTTTACATACATATGTAATTATAATTAAGAAACTCTTCTTACCATTATTATAAAAACTAAACCAACATTAAACAACATATAGTTACAACACAGTTTCTGTATACAAGCTCGGACAGTGTTGCCAGATTTGTCAAACGAGCACTTGATTGGCTAGTAGTCGTACATAAACAACAAAAAATTTTGGCCATATGAATTCTTATTGTCTGATCTATATACTCTAGCATTAACTTTTTGCTAGTATTGTCGCAAAACAACCTACCTTAATTAAAATTAATTTTCATTCCATAGAAAATATTGAAAAACAATTAAAAAAATATATATTTGGTTTTTACCGTGGGAGATATTTTTGAAAAAAATCCATCTTATTTTCAAAAAAAGGAACTCAAACCCTCAGGTTAATTATTTTAATTAAAATTGGAGGAAAAGCTGAAAACCTTTTTAAGACTCTGTACGCTCTCAGACTACTGTATAGTCAGTCGCCTTAGTAATAATAAATAATAAACTTAATTATTGTTTATTTATATCTAAGACATCTCTTTAAAATCTTAATGAAATCATCCAAAAAATTAAATTGAAAATTTTTTGCGGAGAGTAACAGAATTTTTATGAATTGAAGGAGACAATAAAAGAGTGTGCCTTCTGCTGGAATTATAAATTTTTAATTTATTTATAACGAGACTATAGTTTCGAGAGCTTTGCCCTCTTCATCAGTCTATTACAATTGATTCCTAGGAATTAAACTATAGTCTCGTTGTAAATAAATTACAAATTTACAATTCCAGCAGAAGACACACTCTTTTATTGTCTCCTTCAATTCCATCCAAAAAATAAATTTTCCGCATTTTTGAACCTGAAATTCTAAAGCTAGAGAGTTCAAAATATTGGAAATGCAAGCATTTTGGCACAAGAACAAAGTGCCTTTCTGTTCTTGAGTATTTTGAGTATCGGACTCCAGACAAACATGGACCCAGACAGAAAAAATACTTGTCGAAAATGATTTTTCTTCATGTTTCAGAACACAAAGGCCTTAGGATTAAATCTTATTGCGCCCCCTTTAATTAAATATTTGATTAAATATACATTTTTATATAAATACCTATTAATTTGTTAAAAAAAATTAACAATGATATTTAACGGAGAATAAAAATTAAAATAAGATCAAAGTAATTTATTTGGAGAACGCCCCGGGCCCCAATATAACAACCTGATGCCTCTCCTTTCGACGCCTCTGATTATATAAAGAGCAAAAATTATTGATTGAGAAAATCAAACCCGAAAGTATTTTGCTAAAGCAATTTAAAGGTGAATGGCAGTTTCATCTAATGGACATTAATTCCATAAGAGAAATGGCGATATGGCATGTAGTATAGAGTACTATACATAAATCGGGTTTGAGTTCACGTTCTCTTCGAGTGAATGAACTTGATCATTAACCCCTTTTGAAGGGATCAATATATCTTCGGTGTCAACATTGCACAACTATACCTATATATATATAAAATGTATAATGTATTTTTTTAAAGAGGATTTTATATCAAAGAAAGTCACGATCTATTTACCATAATTATCTTTAAGTTTAAAAATATTTTACAAACTTGGATAAGCTACTCTCATCACCATCAAGAACAGCCTCTCGCTTTCATCTTCGGTGTATAAAAGGCATCGTGAGCATTCACTAGAAGAATTACAAGACTAATTTTGGATAAATCACTTTCAACTCAGGCGCTTCTTAAAGTATCGAGTGCGAATTGGAAAAGTTATTTAAAAAGAACAAAGACACCATGTTGATTTAAAAAAAATATTATTCTAATTCCGTTTCAACAACTTTATTCTATCTTCCTTAAGACTTTTTTAATATACTCATTAGAGAAAAATGTAGAAAATTTTTCATAACTCTTTACAAAAACTTTTCAAGCTTTCCTCAAATTTTAGAGATTTAGTGATTTCTTGAGCTAGAAAGTTGAAACATAGCACAGATTGTATTAATAAACTACGCTATATAGTCCAATCAAAATGGACATTTAAGCTTACAATAATGCGCATAGAGCTGAAAATTGGTAGAGATCGTAAATACATTATTACAAATGAAATATCAAAAATCCCCATTGTTCCGAAATCTGCAAAAAAGATTGTCAAATGTCAAAAATATCGGTTTTTCGCATTTTTCTAAACGTTAAGTGTTATAGTTAAAATAGTTCAGACAAAAGTTGTAGATCATGCAATTCTCTACAAAAATTGTTTTTATACTTTTTTTTTCTACAAATCACCATTCCTGAGATATCGCGATTCCAAAAGTTGGAGACGTCGCGTCGTACAGAGGTGGGGAGGATTGTTGATATTTCATTTGTAGTAGTGTATTTAAGACCTGTACCGATTTTCATCTCTATACAAATTATTGGAAGTTTAGAATTTTTTGTCTATTTTGACTGGACTAATTAATACAAGTTTGTGTGAAAAATTTCACTTCAATGCCTATAATTGTTTTGCTATTTATTAGTTAATAAAACAGTTCGAATTTTTCCGATTTTCTGCATTTTTCAACCACAAGTTCTGAAGCCAGAATTTCTATAATCTAGTAGGTTTTTCTATTTGAAAATACAAATATTTTATCACTTTTTACCTTGAAATTTAAGGTATTTTCGAACGTTTGTATGTTATAGAATTTAGAGCACATATAAAAACAAAAGAAAAATTTCAATAACTGGATGTCATAGGAGCGATTATGTTTCTAAATGGGAAACCTATAATATGCCAACCGTAGACATTATCTTATACGGTCACCCAACCAAGAGCTAAAGGGGCTACATGTTGCTTAATTATGAATTCGTGTGCTTTCATCTTATATATATATATATATTATTAAAGTACCTTGTAGATGTTTTTTCTCATCTTCAAGTATAATAATAATTCTCTCCAGCTGGTGTTTAGAATAAACGCCCAGTCTTTAATTAAAACTAATAACCCGGGGAGTTCGTTTAATGACTTAACAGTATTAAACTTTAAATGGTCAAACTCTATATAAAGAATGAAAGCGAGCAATCGACAATTCAAATCGAAAATATTCCATTACTGCAAACAAAAATAACACACCATGAAAATAGGATCTATTGATCTATTTAAAAATATACACACTAATTTTTTTATAACTTTTTCATGTCTATTATTTAAGTAATTTGTGAAATTTTAAAATAATAGGATATTGTTAATGAAATTTTAATGAAATTTAGGGTATATAGAAACATGGATAAGCCGCTCTTCGCGTAAAGGAGAGAGACACGGGTTCGAAACCCTTCGGATGCTCAATTTATTTTTCCTTTTCAATAAAATCAAAAAATAATAAAATAATTTTCTTAATGTAGAATTAACATAAGAAATTATTTATCATATTATTTAACTTTCGCGGTTCAAATTGCTTCAACAAAATAATTAAAACTTTCAGTTTAAAAATCAATTTGTCTATATAGAAACATTTTTATTTAGACCCCATGCACAGTCGATAGGAGTAAAACTGGGTATTGATTTGGGGTTTGGGCTACTAGAATATTCAGAGTGTCTAATTTATTTTTTCTTTATATACTCATCATCTAAACTTTTCTAAAATTGTCTTATTTAAACGATGCTTGAGGTGATTATATCCTAAATAAATATTTTCTTGTCGTAGTTGCAGAATAAATTTACGAACTATGTTTAATAAAATAATATCGCCTTCTGTTTTTGTGTTTTCGTAATGATAGGAATTTTTTCAAACATGTTTAAGTAAAGAAAAAATTTGAAATTTTCTATAGAAAGCCACTACAAATGGAGGAAAAAACCTTTTCAAGACTCGGTACGCTTGCCAGCTAGAGCAGCAATAATAATAATCTTAAATATAATAAACTGTTTTAATTATTTTTTTATTTAAATTTAAATTATCGGGAAAAAAATTATCTTTTCTGCATTTTTGAATTTGAACTTCTTACCAGTTCTCCGAATTGTAAATACAAACATTTTGTCACCGGAATGAACTTTCTAAGATAGTACGTTTTTAAGTTGTCGTTGTTGTGGGAATTCAGACATACAGACAAAAAAAATCGTTGAAAATGACTTTTCTTCACGTTTAAGACATATTTAAACAGAATGAGCAAATTAAAAAAAAAAATATGAATGAATTCACTACTAGAACCTGTGTATGCCGTACCTCGTAATAATTCTCCCTCGCAACAATACCCTTGTGAACTCGGTTCACAATAGTGATGTTTTTTTAGGAATTCTTTATAGCTGTAGTTGTATTAATTTATGAAAGGCTTAAAATAAGAGACGTGCAGCTTTTATTTATTTATTTTTTATTTATGAACTCCCGCTAACGTTTCGGCTATTGGTTGTAGCCATCTTTCAAAGCGGGAATTTGTCAATATTTATATACAAAAATATTTTTGGATACACCAGTCATCAGATAAAACTATATACAAGAAATATACATATGATATATACAAAACTACATATATACAGGGTGTTCACCAAAAGGCCAAAAGATGTAATACTTTTAAGACTATTATTGTCTTTTTCCATTTAAGATGAAATGCAAAGTGTCTTTTGGCCTTTTGGCGAACACCCTGTATATAGTTTTGTATATATCATATGTATATTTCTTGTATATAGTTTTATCTGATGATTGATGTATTCAAAAATTTTTTTATATAAATATTGACAAATTCCTGCTCTGAAGATGGCTACAACCAATAGCCGAAACGTTAGCGGGAGTTAATAAATAAAAAATAAATAAATAAAAGCTGCACTCCTTCATAAATTAATAATTATGTTATTCATATTTGGTCTATTATTTAGAAAAATGTGATTTGAAAGTTTTCAAATCAAAACCCTTAATTCTCTCCTGTTTATTTATTTATTTTATTTTATCATACATTATGTAATGAAATGTGAGGTTCTTTTTCAAGAGACCTATTTGATTTTTTGTTTTTCTTTTTTATTTCTTTCTGAAATTTGATACTTAGAAGAAACATCCTTTCTCGAAATCTTTACTGTCCCAGTTTGTTCGTTTACCATCTATCTCTTTCTCTCTTTTGAGCATCTAAATGGCATTAATGTTGTTCTCCGGGCTAAGGGTGTCAATGATGGCCATTAAATAATGATCTCGTCGACGCCAATTGAAGGCGTGTTGCATTTGGTCCTCGAGTTCATACTATTCAAGGACGACCTGGAAACAGAACTAAACCCATGAGATAAAATCCAGGCGCTCCCCCCTTCAACTTCCACTTTTATTCAAAACTTTTTCAATGTTTGATCCCCTGTTTCTTTTATTGCTTCTTAATCGAAATTTAATGTCCTTGGAGCTTATCAATTGATACTCATGTTTTTTCCTCTTCTTTCATAGACACAGCCTAAGCTTTGGTTGTCTGTCGTATTCGCTAAACGGAAATGGCCGCCGACCTTCTTCACACCATTGACTTTTATAATTATGACAAAAACTATTTCATCATCATCATGACTCTTATTAGTCAGATTCGGCACGATCAGTTAGTTAATGCATTACAACGAATCGATTCATAAATAGATAAAACGTTTATAGTGAAGTTTATTTTTTGCATGGGGGGGGGGGTCAATTTTCATAATAAATTTCAAAAAAATTTACTAAATATTGAATATTGGGAAGAATTTTAGGACTTTTCACTAATTATTTTAGTTTTTAGATTCTCCTGAAGCAAATAAAAAAATTAAGTAAAAGGCAAAGTAGTAATCTTTTCCAAAACTTATTACGAGGTTTGCAAAATTTCAGAGATTTGTAAAATTTTAACTGCATGAACTTTATATCGATATTTTTTTCATGTTATTTTTTCTCAACCTAATGAATATTGAAATAGTTTTTGCTTTAAAAGATGCATGAGAGAGAGCTTCCTAATTAAGAAAACAAACGAAGCCTCTAAGGGCCAGTTGTATGTCGGTTGGTAAAGTCTTTGACAAAGGGTAAAACCTTGGAATTCACCTTGTGCCCGGCGGGATGGATGAAACTGTGTGTCATCTGATTGGCCATCCGGCAGGGCACAAGGTGAATTCTAAGGTTTTACCCTTTGTCAACTTTCACAAAGACTTTACCAACCGACATACAACTGGCCCTAAGACAGGGCCAAATCAATCTATGAATGGCTAGTTATCGAACAGTCAGAGTTAGAAAACTGAAACTTGGCACAGAGATAAAGATTCTCACTGGAAACTTATCTCTCAATTTGCTACTTAAAAAAAAAATCTTTGAAGATAGTGGTTTTTTTTTTCAATTTTGAGTGAATTCAACACTATGTTTAATCAATGTTTATTAATTCACGTGAATCTGTTATCTTGGCTCTGTCGAGTCAATACTATGAGGACTCTCAAGACATGCCAAGGGATCAATCCTCCAAGGATTCGAGATATATTTATCAACACTTGAAAAAGGATCCCTAAGTACTATGGGTGGTCTAACCCCAAAAAAACTAAACTCAACCAGGGAAGCAAAAATCAGCTGCCCATTAATATGCTAATTAATTAATTTTAAATGGTTTTCATAAATTTTAATTTTTTTAAATATAGAATCGGAGGAAAAAGTGAAATATTTTTTAAAATTCGTTACGTTTACAACAATATTAATACAACTAACTACATGTGCTGAGCTACAACCATTCAATGGTTTCCATTTGACAACTCGATTTTTTCTTATTTTCATAATTTTGAACCAGAATTTATCAAGTTAACGAGTTAACGAGAAATAACCCGAAATCTAATCACTTCTTTGTTTTAGAACATTTTACCTCACAACAAACTTTCTAGAACCTTCCGTTTTTGGATTATCGTGGGTTTCTGAATCCAAATACACAGTGAGAAAAACCATTCAAGTTTGAAAATGATTTTCTTCTACTTTTCAGATATTTCTAAACACGATAACAAGAAAAAATCGAGTGAATTTAATACTCCTATCCGCTTTCTCTATCTTTTTACTTTCACATTTATATTCATAGAATATAATGTGGAAGTATTGCGATCCCCTGTCTGGGTCCCTACTCTTTGATACTGAAAAAAATGATAGATGAAAAAAGTTAATTTTTTTTTAGAGTTCCATTTAAAAAGCAAAATAGAACCTCATTAGTGATTCTTCAAATGTCTGTCAACTGGTCTTCTGTCAGAGCATTGTAGTTCGTAGACTAAATAAGATACAATTTTGAAATTTACAAGGTATATCTATTGATTTCCACAAAAATTGAATGAGCTCCAAGCTGGCCATTTAAAAGAGATTTTTTTACCTGTCGGCGTTTAGAAATGAGCTAACTTAAAAAACTGAAAAAACTCCTCAACGAGAAATAAAAACAAATTTGATATTTCAAGTATTTTCGATGTTATAACGTACATATATTCTCGACATACAGACCGACTCGCCCTTGGTCGGTTTATTTATGTAATTTGCCCTTTCTCCATAATTTAAAGCCCCTGTCTATAAAATGTGCATAGGATTTATTTGTGTATTTCTCTATTGGCCGTTCACAAGACATAATTGAAATATTAAATTAAAAATTATATTTCTTAATTAACCTCTTTTTCTCTGCATTTTTATAAATAATCTTCTATTTTTTCTGGATTTGATAAATAAAGCATGGATGAGATCATCGTAGCTTTTTATTAGAAAAAAAAGAAAAAAAAATCGTTCCTCGTGAATCATTTAAAGATGACTAGGAAATGTGCAATCGAATTTTTCTTAAAAGTTTATATATATATAAATAATTATAATGGCAATTTAAATTGACTCCTTTCATCGTGGCTGGCTGGCTTGGCCTGATTTAGAGTAGAAAACTTTTTCTTAGTGTTCTATTAGCTTTAGTTTTAGCTAAAAGACATGGATTCTAATTTAAATCTTTGGAGTTTATTTAGGGAAAACAGAAATTCTTAATAAGATTACTTTGGAAAGAAAAATTCATTTCCTCTTCTCTTATTCATTCCTATTTAAATAATTAGAATTGAAGAATTTTTTTTAATTCTATTAAAAGTTTCCTTGATTTGGGTTCTACAAGTAGTGGTCTCTTTACTGTTCCATTTGATATCTCGAGAATTAATGAATGATTGGCAAAAGGGTCATGTTTAACATTTAATAAATTAATATTTAATGATATGCTTAGAGAAGCTTGAAAGTACTTCTGATTCAAATGGATAAGTTTTTATAATAAATTAAAAAACTTGAATTTTTTCCTTTTTTATCAAAACTAGAATTTTCGTTAAATAATCACATACTTTAATTTTTTCAAGATTATTGTAAAAAAAGAATATACTACACACAAAGATTTAATTCGAAGTCTAGATATGGGTATGCATTACATACATACATCAGAATTTTTTTTCTTGGAGCTTAATTTTTTATTTTTTCAAGAATACTTGAAACATTATTTTATAAAAATAAACCAATTGAACTCTTTCACTTCACAAAGTTTTTCATCCTATTTCCTTTATTATCTGTGGGAAATATTCTAATCTAGGTCTCGCCTTCTTTTTGTCTTTTCTATTTCACCCTCTAAAATATTCCTTCAGAAAACCCCCGTGTCTCAACGTGTTTTCTTATATCCGGGCTCTTCACTTTTTCAGATTACTTCCACAGCGTTCTTTTTTCTCTATTTCTATCGACCACTTCATTTGTAATTCGTCCTCCCATTTAATCTTCAACATTCTCGTATAACACGACGTTTCAAAGTCTTCTACTCTCTGACTCTTCAATCGTCTAGGTTTCACAGCCTTACAGCCCAATTCTCTATACCTATGTTCTTAGCAACATTTTCCCATTTCTTTGGCTAATTAAGAAAGAACATAATAATTTTTATAAATTAAATTAGAAAATAAAGAAAACATTTGCTGGGCACCAATGCTAGTCTGGATTTGAATCCGGGTCCTCACATATCGGGTGTAAAGCTCTATCTAACAAAGCTACAGATCTCCAAACACAAACCAATTATAGAGGTTTATATGGGGATAGTATTTTATTTATTAGATGAAGGAGGAGGTATCATCCAAAGTTGGATGGTCTCGATTCAATAAAACACCCTGAATAAAACGTTTCGGTCTGAATTTATTTGGCCATCTTTAGTTAATTGGGAGTTAAATGCGGTACACATATGTGATCGAACCAAGCCTTGTGTTGGTTCGATGACATGTGTACTCTCATTCTGTATAACTCCAATTAACTGAAGATGGCCAGGCAGACTTAAATTTTATTCAGAGTGTTTTATTGAATCAGCGCATCCAACTTTGGCTGATACCTCCTCCTTCATCTAATACAGTTTCATCACAGCCACGAACTTTAACAACAACAATAGTATTTTGTTTTTTTAATTTTTCTTTATTTTCGCGACATCTCTTCGACATAACTAACATCGAATGATAAAAATGGTTTCATTCTCCGTTAAGTAGTGCCTCTTTTTTTGCCTTTAGTGGCCTGCCTATTAAACTATAATTAAATACCTCTCAATTAGCAGGCCACTATAGAGTCGCGGAAATAAACAAATAAAAATTAAAGTATGAAATGAAAATCTATCTTCATAGTGACATCTAGGATTAGTTTGAGCTTGGGAACCTGTGGCCAAGTTGATTAGAGTTTTTTATATGCGGTACCTGGTTCGAATTCCCACTAGTCCTGGTGTCTTTCAATTTTTTTTCTTTATTTTCTAAACGTCTTCCTCTTTGAGGAAGAAGCCTTAATGAAAAAATTATTTCTCAAATTCTTCTTCTTCCTTTTATGTAGGTCGGGGACCTGTATTTTCCAGGGCGTCACTCCATCTTTTCATTGGACGACCTCGGATTCTTCTTCCAAATGGTACATTGTTCTCTCACCCTTCTGACAGTTCTGTCTCCATTCATTCTTGAGATGTGCGCATTCCGACTATTCTTCTCCTCTGAACCCAGATGTTTTGGATTTCGCATTTCTCCCGGATATCTCGATTTCTGATTTTGTCCAACCTAGTTTTATTCATTATTCTTCTTAAGGTCTTCATTTCAGTAGTTTCCAATATTTGTCTGGTCTTGACAATGTCAGATCTTGTTTCAGCTGAATAGGTCAATATTGGGCATACTACGCTTTTGTATATACGCACCTTGGGTTCTCAAGTTAGGATGCTATAATTAATTTAATTTTTATACTTTACAATGACCTTTCTGTTTATGGTAAAATAAAAATAAAATCCACAAGTAAACTTTGCTAATAAAATCATTTTCTAATAAGTTTCGAAATTTCTAAGTAAGATGTATAGCAATACGTACACATGTAGACTTCGATTTCTATCTTTCTTGAAATGGCCATAGCTACTTTTAGCCAAGGCGATTGAAAAATAATGTTGACATCGGTGAAAAAGGGGATTCTTTGCGGCACCTAATCAAGTTCTAATATCCAAACAACATGACATATTTCAATAGATATTCATCAGACGCCGAAGAGAGAAGAGAGTGAGTGCCCTCGTCGATGAGGAAAGTCACACTGGTGCTGCTTGTTATGTAAATTACATGACCAATTAATGTCTCCCATGCAAGCCTAACAACCATTATATAATAATATTTATTTCAAGATCGAATTCATTGAATATTTGGATAAATTATTATTATAATAAAAAAATAAAAATAACAACCTAAGCTGTCTACACATGGATGAGATTATGTTAAAGAAAAAGAAAATCTGGACCGTCCGTCTCGCATCAATCAACTTTATCTTCAATTCAAAGAGCTTGAAATAAAATTCGAATAAACAATATTCTTTTTTTAAATCAGAACTTTTCCTCTTCTCATTGGTGTATATGTTTTTAAATCAGATAAATTTGTGTTATCTTTTGGTCAATATATGTATATATGTAAAAAAAAAGAAGAAAATCGACATGAATATTCAAAAAGTTGAAAATATTAAAATAATCTTTTACTGATGAGTTGGTAATTTCCACACACCCACGCACACACCCATCAACAACGAAATTTGAAGTCTAGCAGCGAATCGGAAAGCATTTTTTTATAGTGATGACATCACATTGGGTACAAGCCTCAAAATCAGTGAATGTCTATAATTTTAGATCTTCCCGAAAAGGTCAATACAATCGTTGACACTTAGGGCCAGTTGTATGTCGGTTGGTAAAATCTTTGTAAAAGTTGACAAAGGGTAAAAACCCTAGAATTCCCTTGTGCCCGGCGGGATGGCCAATCAGATGAAAGTGGTGTCATCTGATTGGCCATCCGACACCGGAGAATATAAGTAATTCTAAGGATTTTACTTTGTCAACTTTACGACACACGAATCTTGGCCCTTGATAAACTGATCCATACATCTTGGATTCATTAGAGGACTCCTTCGTGATATTTTCAATAAAATCTAACGCTACTACTGTTGGTGAATTAATTTTTTAATTTTAAGCTTAAGATTATTTGAAAATTTAGCTTATGATCTGAGCAATACGCTAAAAATGACTCCCTATATGCTTTATTATATCGGAGACTAAAAGACAAATTAGAGAGGGGGGGGGAGTATTATTTTTCAAAACTCAATACACTATTCCAGTAAATAGGGGAGTTTCAGCTTACATTAATTGCGGGAAAATATTTTTTTTGGGAACGTTTGGTATGGTGTGGTTATGCCAAATATCTAAGTTTGCGACCTCTAAAGTGTCGAGGACAACTTTTAGTAGCCGAAAAACCTCGAAATTTTCGGATTTTTTCCAGTTTTTCGCTTATAATTCTTTTTTAATCGACGCGAAATTTTGTCCTCTTTAATTTACTATAGGACGGTTATTTACAAAATTGGACCGTTTTCGAGTTATAAGCGAAAAACTGGAAAACTCCATAAATTTCCAGGTTTTTCGGCCACCAAGTTATCCCCCACTTTGAGTTGAACTAGAACGCATACCCACACCATACCAAACGATCCTAAAAAAAATATTTTCCCTCAATATGTAAGCTGAACCACTTTTTGGATCCTCTACTTACTGGGCTACACTCTCGTAGTCGTTGAAAGTTTGTACTAGTGCCAAAATGTTTTTATCTCCAATGTGGATAGCCGATTTGGTTTTGGGCTATCTAACTTCACAACTCCCCGTTCAAAAAGCAAAACAGTTTATTTTTTGAATTATTTTATCCAAATTTTCAGACGATATCATAATAAAAGCATAAACAAACAGATTTTTCCAATTATTAAATTTATTTATTTATTTTAAAATAAATAATTGAACTAAAATTAATTAAGAAATCAAATCAAAAAATAAATTATTAATGGTTTATTAAATTTAAATTTATTACTAGGCAGGATCTAACCGGAGACCTTAAAATAGAATAGAAATGGAAAGATTTATTAGCGGACCAGGGCTTATTAGCCCCATTAGCCAGCCCTCTTCGAATTTTGCAATAAAAATATAATATAATAACAAATATAAAAACAAAAGATAAGAAAGAAAGAAAAATAATAGTAACGATAACTAATATATAAAATAATGGTAAATACAATAATATAACTTAACGAGTCTTCAAAAAGTTTTCACATTTCCTGCAATTTATTATTTGAAACAGACATTGATATTTAGTTTTTTATGGAAGGTTATTCCACGGATTCACCTTCGGCTCTAGAGGGCCATCGTCAATTTCCCACATTTGTTCAGGGATGATTTTGTCGCTTCTATCGTATTATGTTTAAATTCGTTACAAGGACTTTTGCAATAGTTTATCTTTAATACGGGTTTACCCCTCAAATGTAGACGATATTGTCTCTCAAGGCAGAACTAGATCAATACAAATACATATCGTATAACTGATTAATTTTTAAATTAAACGAAAAAATCAACAACTTTTTTTTTTTTTTTTAATGCAATCGAATGCAAGAAGGGGTGCACCAGTAAAGATGCAGCCCCCATGGATCTCGAAAGACCCTTGCATTACCGAAGAGAAGGGAAAGTTGATTAAGTGAGAGGGTGTAGACGTAGGTGTCTATGCACTCCGGTTTTGAAGGTTTGAAGATTATAGGTGCTGGGAAAGATAGAGGCTGGAAGAGAGTTCCAGTTCCTTGAAGTCATGGGGATATATGTATTGGCGAATGAAGTGGTCCGGCACTTTTCTGAATTTAACCGCGAAAAAGAGTGTTGGGAGTCGGCAAAACGCGTGCTACGTGCAAAGCATGCTTTGGGGGGAATTATTGATTTTTATCTCATCAGAGCACCTGCCGTGATAGTATCTATAGAAAAGGGAAAGGGCAGAGACATCTCTTCGATGAGCCAGCGAGTCGAGGGAGTCGGTGAGGGTAGAATCGTCAATTAGCCTGACGGCTCGTTTCTGAATTGCATCCAGGGTAGCAAGAGAGTATTTTGAGGCCCCTCTCCACAGATGAGAGCCGTATTCGAGACAGGGGCGGATTTGGGCCTTGTAGATGGTGAGAAGTTGTGGGGGTTTGTAAAATCGCTTGGACCTGAATAAGAAGCCAATCTTCCTTGCTGCAGATTTCGCCACACTCAACTCTATTCTATGCCAACTATTTAACTTCTCTAAAAGTCTCACACCACATATCTTTCATTATTTGAGGAAAATACTCTTCTTGGCAAGAAAACTTAATAAAATTCTGAAATAACTAAAATATAGCACAATACATGATTATCGCAATTGTATTGGTATTTAGAAATACACAAATTTGTATAAATTTCACTACATGTAGCCAAACTTAAGCAATTCCGTTAGTAGGAATCAAATACATTCATCCAAAATAAATACTATGATATTCCTTCAACTAATTTTCTATAATCTTTTCCTACACAAATAAAATTGGCTTAAAAGAGAAGAGGCCTCGTTGGGATTGCGCCCCAGAGTAAGAAAAAATAATTTTTGAAATTTAGGTTAATAAGTGGAGGGTGTTGAAATATAGTTTAATAATAGACATGCCACTACAGAGCTGCGAAAATAAATAGAGGATTAAAGATTAAATAAAATGAAATTACACAAATAGTATTAGTTTGAGCTCTTGGATTAGTGACTAAGAGGATAAAGAGCCTTTCTCTTTAAAAGCATCGCTTCTGACTCAAGCCCCGACTGATCCTTTTATCTATAATAAAATCTTTATTCTATTTATTTACTCCTCATTATTCTATATTTTAATTTAATTAGCCTAAAATATTAAATCATTTGAATAGGGATATATTAATTATATAGGTATTGCTTGATTGATTTAAGGCTTTTTGTTTTTCCCCCAAGAATCAATTTTCTTTTGATATTAATATTTTGAAAAATATTATTATTATATCTCTGTAAATGTATGTCCCATATAATATATGATATCTGTGAAAAACACCCATCAAATATATATGTGAAATTTAAGATCGGTTGCTTCGATGGAAGTTATAAGTAGAAAAATTTCTGCTGAGAACTCAAGAGATTTAATAAGATATTTTCATCAGATTGAACAACATTTCAACTTCGAATTCTGGAGTTGTTTTCAAATTCCGGGAAGATACAGGGTGGGGCATAAAGATCTACCACATTTTGAAGAGGTATAAAAAAATGAAAAAATTTAACTAGAAAAAAACTGAATATATTTCTCAAAAGAACATAAAATAAATTTTTTTAAATGTGTTTTATAAACATTATATTAGACAAAAAAAGGGTGGGGTCAAAAAATGAAAATTCTAACCCTTTCGACCAAACTATATATACAAAATTTGGTTAGCTTTTGCATTTCTAGCCTTTTTGGGGCCCTCAGAATATGTATAGGTACAAATTTTGGTTGAGTTTGGTCGAAAGGGCTAGAATTTTCATTATTGACGGGGGATCCCCCTTTTTTGTCTGATAATGTTTAAAACACATTAAAAAAAATTATTTGATGTTCTTTTCAAAATATATTCAGTTTTTTCTAGTTAAATTTTTTCATTTTTATACCTCTTCAAAATGTAGTAGTATTTTTATGCCCCTACCCTATATTATAAAAAAAAAACAGACATTCCGTTGAATTGATAACTTTCTCCTTTTTTCAAAGTCGGTTAAAAATTACTGAAAAATCATTCAAATGAAAACAAGATTCTCTAGTAAACGCGAAACGTGAATTCTGATGAGTTTATTTAATTAAAAATGTCTTAATTTAAGATAGTTCTTTCACAAATGCAAAAATTCTTCGAAACTTGGAATACAAGTCATTAAAAGCATAATAAACACAGTGTTAAAATTTGAAGACGATTTGCCACACCAAACATGAAATTAAAAATGACATTTTTTACATAGGGTAGATAGGGAAAGGGTGGGGATATGATCATTATTTTATTTTTTTTCATTGAAGGACTTTCACCATTTTGATGAAAAACTAATACCTATTAAAAAAATGAAATTATTTACCACGTAGTTTTTATAAAAATAAAAATAAAACATATTTGTGCGATTATTTTTAGTGGAGGGGATATAAACACAATGACTTGGAAACGATCCGGCTAGTATGTCTGTATCCATATAGTGATTTCGTAGTGTGGAGTGGACAGTCACGTTAAAAAAACAACCTAAAATTTTACTTCCGTTCATATTTATAGAGTGGTTACGAGGCTAAAACTTTTTGTGTGGATTGTCGCGAAAGAACCTCCTTAAGTGGTTTCAGTGAAATTAGTCTAATTTTTATTTTGCGTAAATTCTGTTGGTTTCAAATATAAATGAAATAATGTATTTTAAACCCAATATATTTCGGAATGTTCATCCATCGAGCAATTGTTAGCTCTTTAACATCTGAAGATATTAGAATATTAGAGCTTTTGAAAATAATTTATTTTATATTTTTATACCAAACTGTTTTTTGTAACATCTAGAACTAACACGATATTCGATTAATTTCATACCAAATTATTATGCGATACAATTAGGGGCTCTCTTATATAACTTATTTCTAATAAATATGATTTTTAAAAAATGTCCTCTTTAAAATCTCATTTTATAAAATTGGAGTTTGACAAAAGTGACGCATTATATGTATATGTGTACATATATATATATATATATATATATATATATATATATATATATATATATATATATATATGTATATTTTTTCATAAAGAAATTTGAGGAGAGCCCTTTTTGACGAGATACTAGTACGAAGAGCCACTTGTTCCATCTGCGTTAGGCATCATCACCCATTCAGCATGATGAAAAAAAATTATACGCTACACTTCATCCGATTTTAAAGAGCCGATCTATTTATTATATTACTTATGCATGCGAAAATCCTCAAGAGTCATTAAGAAGAAATGAGAATTTTATTTAGATATAAAGATATATTTACACTTATCTTTCTCGGTGCAGCTTTTATTTTAATTTGCCAGTCTTTTTGATAAACAAGTCTTAAAGTATGTTTAGAGAAAAAGAGTTATTCCTTAAAAACTCAATTCTAAGTAAATGAATTTTATTCCTGGAAGTTCCTCTCGGGTTGGACCACCCATACAGAAAAATAAATGAGATCCTCAGAAGTAGAATAGGAAACATTAAATTGTTTATTCAGAATCATATTTAGGAAGGTCGATAGTTATGTTTTAATAGCTTATAGTGTTATTATTTTTTTTATTGAAATTAATGAGAGAAGGAGTTACACCAAAAAGGTGCATTCCCTAAAGGCCTGGATTGGCACTTCCATCGTGAAAAGAAGAGAAAGGGGGATTTTATGGGCTGGGTAGGGGTCCAAGGTATCTTTGGATGCGGGTCTTAAAACAGCTGAAGGTTAAAGTCGCGGGAAGACGGTGGCTGGGAGCGAGTTCCAATTTCTGGAGGTCATAGAGATAAAAGAGAACGCTTTGGTTCGATTTTTATCCAATTTGACAGCGAAGGGGTGCTAAGCGTTCGAGAACCGCGTGTTTCTCGTAAATATGGCTTTAGGGGGGATAATTGATTTCAGCCCGACTGAGCAGACACCATGATACTATCTGTAGTACAGTGAAAGAGCAGAAAAGGTTCTTCGGTGAGCCAGGGAGTCGAAAGAGTTAGTTATGCCCTATTAGTTTAATTGCTCGCTTCTGAATTGCATCCAGTGTGGTAAGAGAATACTTGGAGACCCCTCTCCACAGATGAGAGCCATCATCAAGACAGGGACGAATTTGAGCCTTGTACAGTATAAAAAGTTGACTTGGAGTAAAATACCGTCTAGACCTAAATATGAGGCCAAGCTTGCATGCAGCAGCTTTAGCAGTGGTTGAGATATGGTCATTCTAAGAAAAAACATTTTCATATAAATTTTGAATATACTACTAACTATCTAACTAATAACTGTAAAACAACAACAAAACAAAAATCAGACCTATTCAAAACTATTATATGCGGCCTTCTTGAGAAAGATTCAAAAAATCAGATACTGGGTATACAATTTAACCTGAAAATTTAACCTCCCCTCCTCGATTTTTTTTTAAGGCTATACTCTATGAAAATGATCAAAGTCTGACGAGAATCTTTGATTTCTGTTTATTTTATTTTTTCTACATTCAGAATAGAACCCCTTTCGGGTGTTTGTTTTGTTTTTCTTCAGGGCGTAGATAATTAAGAGAGGCACCTGTCTCCCTGAACCCAATGATGTCATCATTCCTAGTTTGACAAACGCCACCCGGCTGGATGAGTAAAAGCGTGTGTGTCGTGTGTGCTGTGTGTGCTGTTACCTGGATGTCTGGTTGTTTTGGGTGCGGTGACTTCTGGCGCGTGACTTGCCCCCGCCTCAACTTTATTTATATCCAACCACGAAAAATATACAGAGGATAAAAAAATAAATCGGGGACAGGGTAGAAAAAGAGAAAGTGACAAAGTAAGGGGGAGTAGGAAATGACGAGCCATCTAAATTACTCTAAAAACGCACCAGCATCAACTCATGAATGAATCCTCTTTAGCCGGAAGCGAGCGAGCCTAGACCGGCTAATAAAGTGAAACAAATAAATATTCCTCGGAAATATTTATTTATTTCCCTGACAAGAATATAATCATCCAATGCGCATTTGAGTAAAATGAAAAAAAAATTCTTTTGGGTATGCAAATAAGTTGGTTGTGAGTTATCGATATTTGCGATTCGCTCTTCCATTCAGCGCAAGTGTCCGCTTCCGGCTGCCGCGTCATGTCCGCATTTGCGACCTTCGTGAGGGGACGGGACCCACTCACATAAGCACTCGCAACCCATTCAATAGCTATAAACATTTTAAATATCCGCCAAAGAGAGTAATTTCTATTAATTTTCTCGAAACATTATTTTTTTAATACATCTTTCGCCGTATTTTTCCTTAAGACCTTTCTTATATTAATTTTTTTAAATGACACCCACATAAAAAGGTGCAGTATCTATAAGTCATTTAAACCATTAAGGTAGTTCTTTCACAAATGCGAAAATTCGAGAAGTCTTCGAAACTTGGAATATAAGTCAATAAAAGCATAATAAACAGACTGTTAAAATTTTAAGATGATTTACCACACCAAACATGAAATAATTGCAATTAAAAATGAAATTTTTTACATATGGTAGATTGGGAAAGGGTGGGAAAATGATAATTATTTTATTTTCTTTCATTGAAGGACTTTCACCATCTTGATGAAAAACTAATATTTGTTAGAATAATATATTCGGAATAACTTGAAAAAAAAATGGAAATTATTTACCTCATAGTTTTGATAAAAAAAAACAAAACCTATTTGGGCGATTATTTTTAGTGGAGGGGATATAATAACAATTATTTTTCTTATAATTTTTCTAACTGATATGACAAAGAATAATTGACCTATCAAAGAGAAGTGTTTTGACCGCGCTTTATTTGAAAAAGATATTTTATCACGAGACTATTGCGGATTATTTTCACTCAATATTTGACAAAAATTCCCTACAGTTGATTCGGGATTGAATCAAATGTAGAAAACATTCGGATAATAACAATGGCTTGTAAATGATCCATTCATAAAGAGATTATAGTAGTGTAAAAAGTACAGCACGTTAAAAAACATAATCTAAAATTTTAGCACCGTTCAACTTTTTGTGTGGATTGTCGCGAAAGAACCTACTTAAGACTCTGATTTTCTGAAAAGATAATGTTCAGCAAAAGAGGGTGGTAGCGATTATTAATTGAAAAAATTTAATTTTCTACTAATTTTGGTGATTTAGTAATTTGTTTCTCAGTTTGATAGAGAACTGAAACTTGACAAAAAGATACTATTAATTAATTCAAATTCATGTTTCAAATTTAATAGGTCTCCATATAACTATTCTTATTGATTTGATCATTTTTAACCTCAATTACTGAGTCGAAATAGATAATAATCTAATCAGTTTTTCATTTTGGAAATATAATTTTTGGCACCAGAAAGAACTTTCTAGGACATAATGTTATACTATTAACTATTTTCCAAGGCGAAGTGACTATGGGTTGCTAGTATTTATTCTATTAGTAATTTAATCAAATTTTTAAATTCGTTTTTTTAATAAAATTTATTTGTTTTATGTTACAGGTGCTGGAGAATCAGGGAAAAGTACAATCGTCAAACAAATGAAGTAAGTTGGAATAGTAATTATTCCCATATAATTTTAAAAATCATGTAAAGATTAAAGGAAAATCATTTGACACCAAATTAAAAATGAATTAAAATAAAAAAGTGAATTGAAATTAATATTAGGTAAAAACAATATTATATATTATTATATTATTACAATATTATTATATTATTAAAAAAAAATTTTTTTAAATTTTCTTGAGATTTGAAATTTTTTTGGAATGGACACACACACGGTCAAATTGGATATTGATTTAAAATTTTTCCAAGTTTGGACTCGTAATTCTGAATGTATTTAAGAGGTAATAGATATGGCTAAAACAACATTGGCCAACACACATTTTCTTGCTTAAAATAATAGACCTGTTTCTGAGTATATTTGACATACTGATCCTAAAAATATCAGTAGTTTTCCTCTATCGGCTCTAGTTTTTGAGATACATTTGGTCAAATACCCGAAAAAGGCAATTTTTGCCTATTATTGTCTCCTATTGTATCAGAACATCGATGCTTGAAATCAAAATATTTAGTTTTCTTAATTGAAAAAAAGCTTAATCAAGCAAAAATTTCCCTGAAAAAGGTCTAAAAACCAAGACATAAATATTTTTTTTCTTTTTGTTAATAAATTAATAATTACTTGAAAACCCCTACAGAATTAAAAACCGAAACAACGTTAAAATTATTAAAAATTTAAATAAAATTCTAATTTCTCCGTGGGTCGCAAACCCGATTTTTTTTACAAATCTCTACTAGAAATAAGTAGGAATAATGAGTTTAGATAATTGAGAGTATTTTAGCTTTGTTTAGTTTTAAATGATATTCGTTAACTATAATTCGTTATCTATAACCGATCTATAACCATAAATTATGCATTCAAAGTTTAATCGACACAACTTGACTGTCTACAATACCAAATAAATGGTTGTTAAAATAAAGGACAGATAATAACTTCAGTGTCTGACTTCCGTGTTTTGATAGTACCTACTTGAAATATAGGCATAGAGTAATATAGAATGGAAGGCTACCGTATATCGAAACAGCGCTCTCTAGGGACTGCAGGGCGAAAACTCTTAGTTCTTAAGAGCTATCCAAAGATCATAGAACATTCAAAGTCTTTGTCATAGATAAAAGATACATACCCTTTATGTTATATATATATGTATATATATATATATATATATATATATATATATATATATAAGCGCAATTTTTACTCTTAATAATTTGACCAAAATTTGCCCCGAAGAGAGCGGTTTCCGCCATTTTATTACTTAATGGTTTCGCCCTGGTCTCGCCAGAGAGCTCTGTAACTCGTATACGCTTATATACATTGGCTCCAAATGGAGCCTTCCACTCTATATTACTCTATGCTTTTCAGGCTTGTATTGGAAGGTTAAAAAAAAATTCCCTTAAAAGCTCTAGCAATTACCTAAGAAGTACGCCAGGGGTGTAGAAAAATAAATATTTAATTGCCATGGCTGAAAAGTGCACTAAAGACTAGAATTTATGAATGCAATTCTTCGAATTGTAGCTAATGATGACATTGAAGGATGATCTAATATGATTATAACTTTTTTTATTGTTGGTGGGGATTTTAGTGCTTTTTTTCACATTACTAGAGCAGAATGTTTTAAGGTATTAGACTGGGTTCTGTGAATTTAAATTCACCATTTCAAATCGATTTATTTCCTTCATAAACTTATTATTTTTCTTCTTTTTATAACATTTCATAAAAGTTTTAAAAGATAAAAATTTTATATTTTTGAAATGAACCAGATCATGATCGTAAGATTTTATTATATAAATCGTAGTTTTAAGGTCGCTGACCCGCTGCAAATATATCAAAACAGACACTTCCTTTCACGTTTAATAAACTCCGGCACAATTTAATTGCTACTTTTACTTATTTTTACATCCGAATCCACTCGTTACTTGAAACGTATTTAACATTTCGAAGCAGTTTAATGTGAATAAAATGTTATTTAAATGTTGGTATATTATATCGGTTATCTTTTTTGTTAAATACCAAATTCAATAGTACCTACAATTTGGCGATATTAATTTTAGGAGGGAAGGGTAAATTCAAAAGATGTTCAGATTTAAAAATTAGATCAATTATAAATATATTGGAATAGTATGAAAGAATAGAAAAATATAAACACTCAAAAACTAGACAAACTCATTAAATATTAATTATGAATTGTGCGTCAAAATTAGAATTAATTTTGTTCTAATAAAGAAATTCAAAGTTCATGCTTTTAACGATAAACTATTTATTTAAATACACTACGATGCAAAAAAATTGGCCCACTAATGAATACTTTATTAAATAGCAAATTAATTTTAAAATTTTTACAAATATTCATATAATTTGTTCCATTAACTCTTAAACTAACATATTCCATAAATACTGTTGATAATTTTTGAATTTTATAAAAAAAAATAAGTGAAATTAAATTAAAAGATACATTTACAAATTATCATACTTTTTCAAAATCACTTTAATTTAAATACAGTTTTAATAAAAGATCAAATTCCATTTAAAATATCAATAAAATGAATAATTTTGAATTAAGCATCATTGATAGAAAGATAAAATAATTTGTTTAGGTTTAAAATAAGAGGCGTGTAGCTTAATTTTTTCTTTTTATTTATTTCTCAATTCCCACTAACGTTTCGGCCATTGGTTATGGCCATCTTCAGAGTGGGAATTAGTCAATATTTATATAAAAAAATTTTGATACACTTGTCATTAGTAACAAATAAATTACTACAGCTATAAAAAACTCCCTTAATAAGATAAAATAATATACAAAATGAATATTTCAGAAGTTCAAACAGTTCAAATTGTGTGCCTAATTAATCAAGGGCTAAGTCAACGACAAGTGGCAAGTACACTTGCATGCAATAAGTAATAATTTCAATAATGTATGGTTCCTTGTAAAATAATTAAAAATGATTTACTATTTAATAAAGTTTTTATTGGTGGGTCCATTTTTTTGCACTTCAGTGTATTAAGTAGGTATACAAAATAATTAAAACTCTGTAAATCAAGAAACGATATCATTTCAATTAAATTTTCTAATAAACCCCCATTTACAGCCACACAATGTCTAATCTCTGATAAAATTCCTGGTCTTCAGAGCTTAATTGTTTTTGCCTAAAATTTTGCGCTTTTTAACAATCACATTTTTAAATCAATCATACGGTCTTTATAAAATCTCATCTAATTTTAACTACATTTCATAATTAATACTTAATTGAGTCTTTCTTATTTTTTGAGTTTGTAAGTTTGTAACTCTTCTATTTTTTCATAATATTCCTATAGGATGCAGGTTTTATTTTTGAATTTACATGTTTGTTCTAAAATTCACAGGAAAAAATTTCCTATATAACAAAAAAATAAAAAAAACTATGTATCATTATAGAAATTAGAATGGGATTCCCATAAATAAATGATGGATCAGCATTTAAATTTATAATATATATATATATATATATTAAGGAAAAATAAAATAATTCATATTAAGCACCACTCATTCAGCTTCCAGTGGAAAAGAAAAATCTATATAGAATAGACCGAGATAAAGGCCACAATTTTATTTTCCTTCTATACTAAAAGAATATAAAATTTTACGGTATCTCCATCTTCATTTTCTATATAAAAACATTAAAAAAAAGTCTTGGAAAATGAAAAGTGAAGCTTAAGAAAGTTGTTCCGCCAATTGCGTTTTGTTACGATTTTTTTTGAAATTTAGAGAGATTATTATTTAAATACTTCTGCATCGATAGGTGGCAAAACGAAATTTATGAACAATATAGTTCCGGAGATATTAAATTTCAAAAATATAGTTTATCAGACTCTTATATTGCACTATACAGGATATCGGAAAATTTACATACATATTTAATTATAATTAAGAAACCCTTCTTACCATTGTTATAAAAAACTAAACCAACATTAAACAATAACCAATACATATTTTAAGACAATTTTGATTCATATTTACAACACAGTTTCTGAGATAATAATGAATAAATAATGAAAAATGTAAAAAAAAATTTACACTAAAAACAATTTGGCACCAGCGCATTTATTTAACCAGCAAAAGATGTATAAAGCGCGCATGCACTAGATTTTTTCAAAATTATAATTTTCATAAGGTGTAACTTAGGCGTTGATTACATTTGTTAAAAAATAACAAAACGATTTTTATAGAAATTGTGTAACTTTTAAAATGTACTTTATCTGTCATTTTAATATAAAAATATTCAATCTCTTACAATGGTGCCAGATTTGTCAAACGAGCACGGGATTGGCTAGAATTGGTACATGAACAGCAAAAAGTTTTGGGCTTATGAATTATGAATCCTTATTGTCTGTTCTATATACTCTAGCATTAACTTTTTGCTAGTATTGTCGCGAAACAGCTACCTTAAATTAAAAATGGAACACATATATTTCTTATAATAAATCACCAAACCCTAAATTGCTCAACAGATGAAAACCTTGCTTTGAGAATGTGATAACACGGATATGGACACATTTGGATCTCTTTTACACTTACCAAAAATTACGTTGAAATAAAGAAGATGAAAAACACTTAAGACATTTTAAAATAAAAGAATATTTTTGGAACTATTAAAATAATAATTAGAACACTACATTATTTAATCAAAATAAATAAAACAAATGGAATGGAAAAAAACACATCGATCAAATCAGAAAAACAAGTTACTTAAGAGACAAAATGTGAAAAATAGCAATTTCAGCATAGAAATAAATTTGTTATTTGAAATCCAAATGATGGTGAAAACTTAGTTCTAAAATATTCAAATACTTAAACTATTTCTGACCTCACCATTACACTACATGAGAACTAGAGAAAAATCAAATAGAGGGGCACTGAGTCTAATATCAAACTAATATAGTAGAAAGATCAGAAGAATAAGAACAGCTCTGGGGCTACTTATTAAACAAAAATAATCTTATATATTAAAAGAGAAAGAATTTAATTTTTAGGACAAATTCTAAGATTTTACTAGAAATATTATTGAATTGCAATATCAGTGGCGATTTATCCCCTCAGGAGTCGAACCTGAGAACTAACCAGTCAGCTCACACCCTCGAGACAAAAACCTCTCTCCTGAGGTGATTTTTTCAAAAACATTCCAACTATTTTCAAATCTTTATATCATGAATATGTTTAAATATTTTTTGCTAATATTCTTATTGAAAAGATAAATGATTAATTTATATGAATGCTAATCGTTCAAATATTTTCTATTAATTTATCTAATTGTTCAATGTTCAGAGTTACTTTTTTGGTAGTCATAATTTCAACTATGTCAACACTTGTAAAATCATGATAACAAATTACACTAAGGTCTTATAGTACAAAAAACCGACCAAATGTGATTGGGACACCCATAACAAGATTTATATTGTTTTTTTTAATCTGAAATCCAAACTCATTAATTATAAATATAAAAGCAAAGTATTTTTCGTCGAAAATATAACACCAAGCTACTCTCAAGAATTTTTATATATTTTTTAAATCAAAAAATTGCAAACTTAAGTGGGACCCAATGCAAGGCAAATTTATACTCATGCCCAAGGGCGTCATCTGAGGTGCAAAGGTCACTTCCCTCCCTGGAATCTTCTTATTTATTTATTTTGTAAGGATATTGATACAAGAAGTTGCACTAAAAAGGTGCAACCTCTATAGTCTGTGATGGATCCTTGCATCGTGAAAAAAAGAAATTTTAGAGATTAGGTCGGAGTTGAAGGTATATGGTGCAGGTCTTGAAAGAATGCAGATTATACCAGTAGCTGAAAGATGGGCAGGTGAAGCGTGTTCCAGCCTCTAGAAATCTTAGAGATAAATCAATTGGAATATAATCCTGGCCCACTGAAGAACCATTTCTGCCCTTTCCCTGTATTACAGATACTATCATGGTGCCTGTTCAGAAGAGCTGAAATTAATTATCCCCCCTAAAGCCCTCTTTGCTAGAAACACGGTTTTCGAAAGCTCAGCACCCCTTCGCTGTCAAATTGGATAAAAGCCGAACCAACGCTTTCGCCAACTCTTTTATCCCTATGACCTCAAGAAACTGGAACTCACTTCCAGCCACCGTCTTCCCCTCGACTTATAACCTTCAGCTGTTTAAGACCCGCATCTACAGATACCTTCGACCCCTGCCCAGCCCATAAAATCCCCCTTCTTCTTTTCACGATGGAGGGGCCAACCCAGGCCTTTAGGGATTGTACCTTTTTGGTGTATTTCCTTCTCTCATCAATATCATTACAAAAAAAAATAATAATCTGTAGTGGGCTTTTTAATCATGAAATTATTGGAAGGCTTCTCCAGAATGACATAATTTTAAAATGTATTTCAAAATTATAATAATTAAAAAATGTAAGCCTGATTATACTACATAGCCTACATCTCTTATGAGATTATTTAAACTTAATTGAATCAGTACCTTGAAAATGAAATTGTCAAAAAGAAATACACAAACATAGAAAGTTTATTTTTTGATTATTATGTATAGATTAGACCTTTAATTCCGAATCTATCTTTAAAATTTCTTTCTATTCTCCTTCTTTTCACAATGCAAGGGTCTATCCGGGATTACAGGGGTTGCACTTTCCTAGAGCAACACTTTTTTGCATCAGTATCATAAAAAAAAATTTCACTTACAACCCTTTTCCATTTTGATATTTCTAATACATATTAGAAACATGTTAGTAGTAAAAAAACTTTATAATCAAGTCAAAATATATGGTATACATATAAGCAACTAGTGCATTCTACCATAAAACATATTTTCATTGAAAAAGGGAGAATTTCTCCCGAAAAGTTTTAAATATATAAATATTTATTCTGATTCTTATTAAAGAATTGTTGTATCGTACAATATGTAGGTTAAGTATATATACCTGGGGGGGTCGATAGGCTAGTCGGTAGCGTGACAGCGAGCTAACCAGGAGACCCGGGTTCGAATCCGACTCGAGGCAGCCAGCCAAAATCTGACCCCCGGGGGTAGAGACAAATTTTAAAAATATATCTAGTATCGTAATTAGGCTTATGGCTAGAAGGGCCGAAAAGCCAAAAAAAAAAAAAAAAAAAAAAGTATATATACCTATTTAAGAAAATTTTATTTTCAATAACTTAATATGTTACTTGCTCTCATTAAATCGATTTCTGACGAACTCATACTCTTATTGCATGATTTTAGTATCAAAATAAAAATTATAAAATAACATATTTAAAAGATTTTAACAGAAATTAAGCTCACTTACACTAGAAGAAATTTCATGTTACCAATAAAAACAAAAAGTCTTTTAGGATTTCTATTCTAATAAAGAAATACATTTTTAAAAGGTTCGTAATAGAAACCATTCTATTTTCAATCTATATCAATTAAAATATTCATAAAAGATTGATTAAATCAAAAACTTGGATGAAAAAAATATCAATAAATTTAGAGCTATGCATGCAATCAATATTAATGGATTTTGTAAAAACAAATAGATTAAAAGAAAGAACAACCTACCATTATTACATGGTGTGTGCGAAATTGGTTATTTCTAATTAGAAAATATAATTAAACATAGTTTTATATATTTTAGAAATGTCGGCCACTTGAAACAAAACAGATGCATCATGAACGCTTTGAAGAAGGTGCAAAGAGATTGGACGGCGTCATCAAATAATACTCTTTGATTGGATAAATAATTGCCCAGAAGATCTTATGTATAAATTAATGAAACATAATTTGAAATTTAAATAAATTTTTCAATTAAAAAATATTTTAATCATTTAAATTAAAACAAACTTCCCATTAAGACTTAAGTTTTATCTGAAATATTGGTTTTTAAAGATAATAATAATTTATAATTAAAAATGAATTAACAATGAAAATATATCTAATTATTGAATTCAAATTTAAAATTCAAATGGAGATTCGATGGAGATAAGGATGATGAAAAAACAAAAACAAAATTCTGAATAAAATAATTTATTTGAACCTTATTTTCAATATTTCAAAAACCTATGTTTCGTAAAATCTCCGATTCTTCTTCGAGGTTTAAATGGATTAAAGAAGAAAGCTTGTAATCACCTTCTTTTGTCTCCTCTAAATATGCTTGTTTGATCTTATCCTTTGCAATTAACATCGAAAGAAAAATTCTTCTCTCCTTTTTGTTTTGTATTTACAAATTAGAACACAAACAAGTTAGTAGAAACAAAAAGGAGGCGGTTACAAGCTTTCTTCGTCAACCCTTTTAAACCCTGAAGAAGGAGTTAAGATCTTCAGAAACGTCGGTTTTTGAAATATTTAAAGTGACGTTACAATAAATTATTTTATTCGGAATTTATATTTTTTATTATCCTTGGGCTGCCTCTACATCAAATCTCTATAAAAATCATAAGATCTAGGAGTACTAGACCGTCTCCAAGAAAATATTTATAATATTTACCATTCAAAAATTAGATTAACACCATTACTATTTATTATAAATCATAATGTTCGAGAAATGTTTAACCCTTGTTTATGCTGGGATTTCGCTATAAAAAATATCAGTATATAGGGGACCGAGCGTTACTCAGTAATTTTTTGCTTTAGTTAAACACGATACCTATATTAATATTATTTTTAACTAGCTGCAAGGCCCGCCTTCGGCGGCTCTCTTGTTAGCCAGGGGGCACACCCCCTGGACCCCAACCCACGAATTTTCATTTTTGACCCTCGCCCTCTTTTGTCTGATAATGTTTAAAACACATTTAAAAACAATTTTATTTTATGTTCTTTTCAAAAATATATTCAGTTTTTTTCTAGTTAAATTTTTTCATTTTTTTATACCTCTTCAAAATGTGGTAGATCTTTATGGCCCATCCTGTATAATTAATATATATTTATTTTTATTCAAAAATATATCCTAATGCGTGTGGGTTCTCATACTAAAGATTCCGTAGTTATTAGTAAACTAATTATTTCAAAGCTAGCTAATTAATGTGGGTACAAATTACTTACACTAAGCTGCTTTCGCCTATTATTAAATCAAAGGGCTATAACGCCAGAGGAAATAGACCCTTGCATCAATAGTATTTTCATCCATCGTCCAAACTAATTATTTTAAAACAAGCTAAATAATGACGGTACAAAGTACTTAAACTAAGCTACTTTCACCTATTATTAAATCAAAGGGGTGTAACGCTAGAGGAAATAGACCCTTACATGAATAGTACGTGACTAGAGAGTCAAAATAAAAATTTCAATAAAACATGTTTATTAGGATTTAAAAATTGCTAACTTAAGGTACACTCTACTCGCTAGAATGTGCCAAATATTTTTTATAAATAATTATTAAATATTCTATCATTTATTTTATTTGTTATAAATCATTAAATTTAAGCAACATTAAAAACGGCTTATTCTTGAATGTATAGTAGTCTGCTTGGCTTATTGCCTACTAATATAGTTGTTGTCTTTGTTGCATCTTATTGAAATTAATCTTAAAGAATAATCATTACTGGTTGCATGTGGAAAGGAGGTGGATGGGTTAATCCCCCTATAGCTTAACAAAATTATTCAAATCATTATTTTTCTTTCCTATGCACCAACAAAGCGTTTTCCAAATTATGGTCAGAGACTCAGACCGGTCCGCAGTAAAAAATCCCACTTCTCAGAAAAAATCAAAATTTCTTTGGTATAATTTTACAAAAATTCACTCATCGCACATGTAGCAGTGAAATGTGCAATTCATCGAGTTTAATAAAATCCTCGATAAAATCTATTTAAAATAAATAGCCTGATTTTTATTAACCCATTTAATAAATAATAAATAAATAAATAAATCTTTATTCCTCGACCTGCTTAGAGGCTCAAGTCCTCGGTGGCTAGTCGTCCAAACATCAATACAATCCAACTACAATACATTAACAAACATCGATACAAATTAACTACAACAATTTAACAAATAATAAAGAAGTACAAAAAAAGAAAAAAATAGAAATGTATGCTCATAAACATGACCATAGATTTCCATCAAAAGTCAAAAAGTAATTTAAAAATCGCGCAAAAACCCGATACCAGGAGCAAGCGACGCATTAGCCACCCCGGCATTTGCCATAAGCTGTTAAGGAAACCTGGTCAAAACCTTAACAAGGATGATATGACCTCTCTCTACCTCAGCTAATCTCTGTTTGTGAGAACTAAATAAAATTTTGTACAACTCTAAGACTTTAGGACTTGACAAAATTTATAATTGACTTAATCATAGGGGGCATAGGGGGCAGACTATAGTGCCAAGTACTAACAGACAGACTATTCCACCAGACTTCAAAAATTCTAATTTAACTTTAAAAAATATATTCTTTTACATAAAAGAGGGCCGCGAAAAAATTTTACAAAAAATTCTGGTCCGTGACCGAAAATTTTTGGAAAACGTTGCACTAACATATTTGTTGCTTTGTTTGGAAAGTAAATTGTAAAAGAAACTTAAAATTTGAGGATATGAGGATGATTGGAAATTCTAAGTTGTTCGCTCTCAATATATTTTCAACCCCCACCCCCATAAGAAATTCCTGACACCTGCAGTGAGGACAATAAATAGACAGTGCAATTCAATTAGAAATTGATATTTTCATACAAAATCTAAATATAATCCCACGCGCTCGGACTGTCTATTTTTATCTCGCTTTCTCTCATTCTCTCTCTAATTGAAAAATCAATTTCCATAACTAAATAAAGTGACCATTAAATCACAAGCGTCGTTTTAATTTTATCAATCATTGGTCCTTTTAAATTTAGATTTGTTTAAAAATGATTCAGCATCCGCTCATGGAAAATTGTCTTGACCTCCTCCGGGGTGGGGGGGGGGGGGGGCCCGCCACCCACCTCTCCCTTCAAAAATACTACCGTCAAATTGATCAATTAGGCCCTCTCGCTAAGTCAATTAGAATTTAGAAGTTCATACTAGGAAACGAAAGTGGGATGAAGTTGTATTTGGAATTCAAACAGTGGAAATGTTTCACTAATTGTTACTAATGGATATAAGTTAGACGATATTTCCACGAGAAATTTTCATTAAAAGAGCAAGGAACCTTTATTCATTAGAAATATTTAATTAAAAAGTATATATATATATTTCAATAAGTCAACGTCCTTATATATTCTCATTTTATTCATGTTCTAAAGTTTAAATTAAAAAAAGTTATATATTTAAACAGCAAGCTCTTTATTTTCAACCTTTGATAACCTAATTCAAGCGTATATTTTCAAAAGAAGAAAATTAATAGAAATTCACAGACCTAAACAACAAAATTAAAATGTGCTCCATAATTAGGATATAAAATATCGAAAAAAAAGAATTGTTTATGTATAACTATATAGCAAACAGCAATGAACAATAATAATAATAACAATTATTATTATTACTTTACAATACAGGGTATGGTCAAGTATTGTACTCGTGCATGAAAAAAGTGTTTTTTTGCTTCTTTTTTTCGAAATTTCTAAAAAACGGCTCAACCTATTTTGATTAAAAAAATTGAGCGAAACCATGACATTTCGGTCTACAAAAAAGCCCTAATAAGTGAACATCGAAAAAATTATATTTTTCGAGATAATAAATGTTTTGTCTAAATGTCTGTTAGTTTGTGCGTTACCAAATTTTTTTCGACGAGCTAGCTCAAAAACTAATGTGAATATCAAAACCATATTTCACACGTAGTTTTGCTGCATTGATATTAAGGGGGGACGAGGGGTTAAAAATTAAAAATCTAGGCCATTTGAGCAAACTCACCAAATTGTGTATACATAATCAGTGGACCCCCCAGAAGTCTAAAAATGCAAAAACTAACCCCCCCCCCCTACATGATTATAAATAATTTTATTAAATATTAAATATAAGTGAGGGGCCAGGTTGTATGGTAAAGTCAAGTGGATGGCCACATCAGAACGTGTCAGTTTATTTGTACTTAGGTATACATATATTCTGAAACTTGAAAAAAAAAATCATTTTTAAGCATAATTTTTTCCAACTATTTGATTACCTATAAGCCAGTCTCTGAAAGTTTTTTCTGGTACCGCAACGTTTATATTTCTAAAACAAATAATCAATTAGATTTTAGTTTTTTAAAACTCTCGGATGAAAACTGCAAATAATCAAACAACATTCAAAACGAAATATGGGAGATGGTTGAACATTTCTAACTAATGAGATGGAATTTTACTCAAGCAATACCTTTATGTCAAAATTCAGCTTTAAACCTCGAATAGCTTCAAAACAAATAGTTTTTTATTTAGGTTTAAAATTGAAGCTGCACGTTTCTTATTTTAAATCTAAACAAATAAATTACTACATCTATAAAAAAACTCCCTTAATAAAACAAATAGTGTTAAATCATAATAAAAAATTGGGTAAAATTGCGAGGTGAGTTACACAAAAAAATGAAATATAACAAAAATGAATTTAGATTTCGATATATTTCGGACTGTCAGCCCATCATCAGGAGTTAAAGAAAACTTTTACCCAATTTTTTATTATTATATAAAAATGTTTCACCTAGAACCAACACCTATCTCCTTAAAAGTTAGTGTTAAATCACTAAAATTTGTAGATATCGAGTCTTGAAAATGTTTTCACTTTTTCTTAGATTTATTCATCTGTATCTCCAAAACTTTTGTACCTAAAATAGTTTAGTGCTCCTGTTTTAAGGTCTCTTAAGAAGAATATCAGATTTAATTAAAATTCACAATTTAATTTATTAGTAAATTGAACTCGTCAATTACCTACTAGATAATGGTCAACTTGGAAATAAAATTCTTTAATGGACTCATTGATACACTACATATTATTGAACCCTCTTATCTACAAATATGCTTATAAATAAAATGAAAAAGAGAATGAAATGCAATATTAAAAAAAAGTTAATTATTTAATTTTTAAATTTATTAGACTGAGTCGGTATTCAAAAGAGAGATGGATATTGATCTGAAAGCCTTTTATGAAGATTAAAAAAATGAAACTTGGCAGAACTCTTTTGCTAAATGTTACTAATTATACAATACATATAGAAAAAAAAGCAAGACTCTATGGGGTGGGGCTCTAACTCCCTGAGCCTCATTCTCTAAAGAATAATAATGTGAGACACGATGAATATATTTAGATAATTATTTTATTAATGCTTTATTTATTTTCTCACCACTTTATGGTTCAAATTTTCAAATATTTGTTTGTGTCAAATAAATAAGAATTGCACTTTCGCAACTCAAAGAATAGTTTACATGAAGCTACTTTTTAAATAAACATACATTAGAACTCACGTGAATTATTCAAAAAAAAAAAAATCATCAACGATCAAGTACACTGAGAGGATTCAAGAGATTTTTTCATCCCTAGTATTATAAACTTGTTATCTTATAGCAACCATAATAATTTTCTTTAAAATTATAATACTTCACCAAGAAGTTGTTTCAGCAAAAAAGTGAAACCGCTGTACAGAATAATCCCTAGATGGGAAAAAGAATAATGAGAAAATTTCAGAGTTTGAATTGGAGTCGATGGATGCTGGTCTTGAAACTGTGACTTTTGTAAGTCAGACATTTATGTGGGAACTGAGTTGCAGTCTCTATTAGTCATAGAGATAAACGAGTTGCCAAATGAATTGTTTGACTTTTATCTAATTTTACATCAAAGGAATGATGAACTGAAAATCACACGTTTCTTAGAAATGAGGCCTTTGAGAGGATTTTATTGACTTTAACTTGTATGAACATTGTAAGCTCTATAACAAAGAGAAATGTGCAGATGATTCTACGATGGGCTGAATTTCTTATTTGTTAATTGATCTCTTCCTAATTGCATTCTGGTTAGGAAGAAATTGCTTGGATACACAAGCCATAATTGAGAGTAGCAAATTTGAGCTTTTTATGGGGGAAGAAGTCGATCGGACCTAAAACAAATGGAATAAATTGGACTTTTTCCAAGTAGATTAAAACCAAAACAACACTTTCACATTTACAGCAGAATTTGATGTAAATTTCATTAACTTTCTTTGAGATTAATAATAGTTTTTGAGATAACTATAAATATTTGAAAATTTGTACTCGACACTTAGAATATTTTTACTCATAAATAAATAAGACAAAGATAGGAAAAAGTTTTGAATATTTTGGAAAATAAAATATCCATTTACATTCAAAGAATAGAACAAGATAAGAATAAATATTCATTGGATAGTGTCTTAGATGATTTACATTTAGTTTAGGTTTGAAGATTCAGGAAACGGGGAAGAGAAAGAATTACAGTCTCTGGAATATAAAACACTGATGAGAACGTCCAGTCTTCTGAATAAATTCACCTCCTGTATCATTCACTATACAGAGGCAGTATTTAAAGCTTACTGTCGTAAATCAAAGTGGAAATTTATAAGGCATATATTAAAGAGTGTGTTTTCTGCAAGATCTAGTTAATTAATTCGAGGATTTTTTTCGTGTACTATATTCGATTCCGATCATTGGCGAGTACTATCTAGTTCCCTGGGGACATCGTTCGTATAGGGGTGGGTTTTCGTTGCATTCTTCTGTATTTTCGAGGTGCCCTATTTGTATGAGCCAGGATTGGAAGTCGATCGGTCTAACCACAAAGCTAGCGGCACCTAAATATGAGATTAATTTCTAATTACACAAATATTTCACACTGATTATTATTTTCTGT
The DNA here is from genome assembly GCA_024734495.1 of Forficula auricularia. NCBI lineage: Eukaryota > Metazoa > Arthropoda > Insecta > Dermaptera > Forficulidae > Forficula > Forficula auricularia. Next base: position 24,062,044 of record JALMQS010000085.1, on the reverse strand, counting down.
CGGTTTGTTTGGATTAAGTACAGAAGTTTCAGAATTTGAAATTTGCCATGGAATTTGTATTATTAAGCTGCGACAAGTTTTAGCTTTCTAGCTCAAGCTATTCGATAATAAAAATAGTCTAATCACCACTTGAACAAATCGAATCTTTCCCTCTAATTTACATTTATACAAAATATTTAAAAAAGTCATATTAAAAGCCTAGTATCAAAGACGTTAAATATGTTTAATTTAGATGTCATAAGGGTTCACCATCTCTCGAGTTGAACCCAAGTGCCACACATACTTTTCGGTAGTTGGCCTAACTCTTGAAATGAAATCCTTCCGAACTGTATTTAAGAATATTGTAAGAGTTCGTGGCTGTGATGAAACTGTACTAGATGAAGGGGGAGGTATCAGCCAAAGATGGAATCACTGGGTTCAATAAAACACCTTTAATGAGACGTTTCGGCCTGAATTTTATTTGGCCATTTTCAGTCAATTAGGAGTTATACACAAAATGCGTGGTACACATATGTGATCGAACCAAACCTTGTCAAAATAAAAATTTCTTTTAGCTTCATGCGAATTTATAACGTGCCTGGACCCAAAAGTTTCAGAATGAAAGTAATCCATTCATTCTGAAACTTTTGGGTCCAGACACGTTATAAGTTCGTAACTAAAAATTTTTTATTTTGACAAAACTGGTTCGATCACATGTAATAATACCGCATTTTGTGTAATAACTCCTAATTGACTGAAGATGGCCAAAATTCAGGCCGAAGCGTCTCATTAAAGGTGTTTTATTGAACCAGTGATTCTGGCTGATACCATCCTCCTTCATCTAGTACTGTATTTAAGAATACAGCTAGAATATATATATATACCTATTGGACAACATGTGTCTTTACTGACAATGTCATACACTCTTATGGAGTATAGCAGTAGCTTTAAGCCCGTAAGGAAATAAATAGATTTTGAAATATGTTTTTTATATATTTTTTGAAAATATATTAAAAATATAAAATTTTGTGTTAAATTTATATAAAATTTATACTAGAGCGACATAAAAATAGTTTATATTTTAAGAATATATAGAAAACATAAACTTTATATAAATTTAACACAAAAATTTTATATTTTTAATATATTTTTCAAAAAATATATAAAAAAGATATTTCGACAATCTATTTATTTCCATACGGGAGTGAAGATAGAGGGTTGTAACTCGCAGTTTAGTCTTTCTCAATAAATTCTAAGGAGATGCCGATGTATACAACCGATTACGATGTGAAAATAGACAAGCAACACCATGTAGTGTTTGAAAAAAGTAACCACTTCAGAACAAACCACGCCACATTTTTCTTAACTTCGGTGATCCTTTAGATACCGGTGCTTTTAACATACCAAAGTCGTTTAAAATATATAATTAATTACATCAATTAGAAAATCTACCCTTTGATTTATTTAATATAAATCAGCTATGCACAACAAAACACATTTTCAATTTTATTTGAAAGGGAAAATGAACTTCAGGGACTCTAAAATATTTATTTCCAATGTAAACACAATTCAAATTTTTGAAGCGATTCCAATATCTTTACTTACTCTTTGGTAAGTGAAAGTAACAAAAATATCTTTCGGCGCCAAGTTTTATTTTCTTGTTTTTCTGACAAATTCTTGATGATTTATATATTGCTGCTGCTGATTCAATTTTGGATGAATTTTTCCAATTCTGGAAAATTCAATTTCTTATCTGCTTTCGCTGAGTAAGTGACACGGAAATTCAACGACCGCTCACTTGGCTTATCTCATTTTTTCACTGCATCCGATCGGATTAGTTATCACATTTGCAGCTCGCTTCAGCGCATTTTGTTCTTAGCTACTTCATCTCTCATCATTTCTCGATTCTCTCTTTACTCATAGAGATTTATAAGTCTGATATAATTATTTTTAATATTTTATTATCCCAAAATAAAATTTGAAAGAAAAAGTGTACAAAATTTTACTCTGTGCACTTTTCGCAAATTTTGCTGTTTTAGCAATTATTTGTCAGCAAATGGTTTAAGAAATCAAATTCAAACTTGAAAATCATCTCTCCAAGCATTTCTTGCCAGCTTGTATTTAATTCAAAGGCCAGCAAGGAGATCTAGTTTTAACTAGCGCCCTCACCTATCGAAGAACCGTCGCCGTATAACCTTCAGCCTTTCAATACCTGCATCTACAAGTACCTTCAACTACGACCCAATCACTAAAATGTCTTTCTACTCTCCTTTTTTTCACGATTCAAGAGTCTCCCCGGACTACAGGGGTTTTACCTTTTTGTTACAATATCTTCTTGCATCAATATATATATATATATATATATATATACATTAAAAATAATCTGCAACGAATCGTTGCCAAACTTTATCCATTGTCTTTGGAAAAATTAATATAATATGTTTAGTCCTTTGTTATTAATTAGATAAACCAACCAAATAAATAAATTTTAAATAAAAAGTACTATTTAACTGTAAAGTAAAGAACCATAAAATCTAATTGTACTAAAAACTTTATATAACATTTTTTAGGGTCATCAAGGTACTTATTATTGAATATTAAATTTGATCAAAATTGATTAAGCCATTTTCAAGATATTAAAAAAAAAGAAAAACTAAAAAAGTACTAGAATAAATTACTAATGTTTGTGGGCTGATAAAAAAGAAAAACTAAAAAAGTACTAGAATAAATTACTAATGTTTGTGGGCTGATATGTGCCAAAAACTAATCAGCTCTTCATTTTGTTAAAGTAATGTTATGTTTTCATTTCATATGAAAGATTTCAATTTGCCGATGGTAATAGATTCAAATTTACTAGAAAATCATAAGATGGTGTCATCTATTAAATTCGATGGAATGGAATATTTTTAATTATATGTCAGAAGGGTTGTTTTTAACCCCTCGGGAATCGAACCCGAGTGCTAGTAACAGCAATCCGGGCCATTTGACCAGATGGCCCGGATTGCTGTTACTGGCACTCAGGTTCGATTTCCGAGAGGGTTAAAAACAACCCTTCTGAGATATAATTAAAAAGATTCCATTCCATCGAATTTAATAGATGACACCATCTTATGATTTTCTAGTTTTCAATTTCATTTCAATCGGTTGAACAATTGGAAAAAAAGGAATCCATCCATACATTCCCTCGGCCTAAATGAAAAAATCGCATTTTTTTTTTGGATGAGACCCCATTTAATTTTTTATCAAACCGTCAGGTCCTAAAATCCAACTTGAATAAATACTACAATTTTTGACTTTGGTTGTGACCATCGGTTCGGTAGTCTTTACCTGATGAGCCTTTGAAGTTGCGATTACATTATTTTATATGCTTCGCATGAAAAAAGTTAAAAAAGCTTCTATATTTCTTAAGATAAATGGTATCACCTCCCAGTATTTTAGCCTTTAGGGCAGTGTATCCCATCCTCTTTTAGATCATACCCCACAAATCATCAAAACTTTTGATGCCTCTCTAACATAATAATACTCAACTTAGTGTTGAAAAAGTATAATATAAATTGGTTCCGTTTTTCAAATAAAAGAAGAGCCTTGGTAAAACTGTTCTCAATTTCACTTTCTACAAGAAATGCATTTTTTTTAAATGAATACCTTGTAAAAGATAAATTGACAATGGTGATTTATCGCTAAAATGACAAATGTAACGTCACTATTCAATTACCCCCCAGAATATTCATTTTACCATTCTGTTGGCCGTACAGATTATGTTGGGAAACAGTGCTCTAAATCTTACCAATCAATTTTAATGGAATGCGGATGCACGAAACGCTACTTAGATTGGGAATACTGTATATAAGTAAATATGCCAACAGCACAATGTGACAAAAAAAAAGAACCACCCAATTAAGAACTACCTCGTTACATATTGTTGAACTTCAGTCGGTGATCACTTATACCAGTGTTTCCTAAAGTGTGGTACGCGTACCCCCTGGGGAACGGGAAGAGTTTGGTGGGGATACACACTGCACTTGGTTTTGGATGTCCTTTTATTATTATTATTTTTTTTAATGAAAATGATGAGAGGGGTTACACCATAAAGGTGCATCCTCTGAAGGTCTGGGTTGGCCCCTCCCCGTGAAAAGAAGAAGAAGAGGGGATTTTATGGGCTGGGCGGGGGCCGAAGGTATCTGTGGATACGGGTCTTAAACAGATGAAGGTTATAAGTCGCGGGGAAGATGGTGGCTAGGAGCGAGTTCCAGTTTCTGGAGTCATAGGGATAAAAGAGTTGGCGAAAGCGCTTGTTCGATTTTGTTTAGTTTGTGTACTAAAAAGTACAAAGAAAAAAGAAATATATATTGATTGTTATTATATGCATTTTTTTATGACGAGGGCTACTCATTGCTACGAAAATAGAAAGGGCTACACAGATGTCGAAGGTTGGGAAACAATTCCTTATAGGAACCGGTGCTTCTTACATCCCAAGGTCGTTAACAAACTAGTACAACTTAATAATAAAAACGTGTATATTTCCATTCGATTTATTTTCTGATTTTATACAATTTTCAACCGGAAGTTCTGAACATATAAATCCCAATCCAATAGTTCTTTGTTTTAGAGGAAACAAATGCAACCAAAAAAAACTTTCCACGACCTTCTTGAGTTACTAGGAATATCGTAATTCACGAACAAGCGGGTGGGAAATCAAGCATGAAAAATATTTTTTACTTATGGAAAGTGGTGTAGGTTTTAGGTGAAACATGATGTTAATTAATAGAGTAAAGGGTGTGTAGTTTCACAGTGAATGAAATAAAACTCAAAGAGGTTTATACAAACTCAATATATTTCGGATTATTAGTCCATCATCAGGAGTTTACAAGTTAATACTAATTAGTAAGTTAGTTAATTAGTTAGTTAATACTAATTAGTATTAACTTGTAAACTCCTGATGATGGACTAATAATCCGAAATATATTGAGTTTGTATAAACCTCTTTGAGTTTTATTTCATTCACTGGGAAACTACACAGTAAGTTAGTTAATTAGTTAGTTAATACTAATTAGTATTAACTTGTAAACTCCTGATGATGGACTAATAATCCGAAATATATTGAGTTTGTATAAACCTCTTTGAGTTTTATTTCATTCACTGGGAAACTACACAGTAAGTTAGTTAATTAGTTAGTTAATACTAATTAGTATTAACTTGTAAACTCCTGATGATGGACTAATAATCCGAAATATATTGAGTTTGTATAAACCTCTTTGAGTTTTATTTCATTCACTGTGAAACTACACACCCTTTACTCTATTAATTAAAAATATTTTTCTCTACATTTTAGACATTTCTAAACACATATAAGCAAAAAAAAAATGAATTTTCTAGTGAATTCAAAACACCGAAGCTCGAATTAGAAATGTGAAAGAATCCTTTTAAATAACGATTACTCTAAAATCTAATCCAAGGGGAGTTTTCATTCGCTGTATGTAAACACGATTGGAAATTTATAGACCACACTGATTTATCTGGAAGTCTTTAAATATCAAATGCTGTCAGATGTTTAGCGTCTAATCTTTAAAGGAGGTGTATTTATTTATGTACATGTGTACTATAAATCTCTTCTTGTAAATTGCAGTTTAGGAGACAAATTATAAAAATCCCTATTTAAATGCTCATTATCTGAAAGATCAATGACAATTTTATTTGGAAGTAGCATTTACACCTACAAATTAGCTTAATTAAATTATTATGATCATTATCTATAGCTTAGAAAATAGAATAAGCCGGGACTCCCACATCGAGGGTTCTGTACCGTATATCTTTCAAAAAACTCAAGATATCAAATTCGTTCTTATATGTTGTCTTTGTTAACAAGAAAATTATGCAAATGACCATGCAGACCGCCTTTTAAATTGTGTAGGTAATAATAAGGGAATGAAAGAATTTGTGGAATTTTTCTTAATTTTAAATTAAGCCACTACTAAACGCCGACAGGTAATAAAATAATCAGCTACAAATAACCACTTTGATCGCATTTTCTCATATCTTCATTTTAAAATGAATTAAATTAAAAAAAAATTACCTTAATTCTACTTAAGGTAGTTCTTTCACAAATGCAAAAATTCAAGAAGTCTTCGAAACTTGGAATGGTCATTAAAAGCATAATAAACACACTGTTAAAATTTGAAGACGATTTACCATACCAAACATGAAATAATTGCAATTAAAAATGAAATTTTTTACATATGGTAGATTGGGAAAGGGTGGGAAAATTATCATTATTTTATTTTTTTTCATTGAAGGACTTTCACCATCTTGATGAAAAACTAAAATTTGTTAGAATAATATATTCGGAGTAACTTAAAAAAAAATTGAAATTATTTACCTCGTAGTTTTGATAAAAAACAAAAAAAAACATATTTGGGGGATTGTTTTTAGTGAAGGGCATATAAGCACAATGGCTTGGAACCGATCCATTCATAAAGAGAATATAGTAGTGTGAGAAGTACAGTCATGTTAAAAAACATAACCTAAAATTTTAGCACCGTTTATATGTATAGAGTGGTTACGAGGCTAAAACTTTTTGTGTGGATTGTCGCGAAAGAACTACTTTAAAGAGATCTTTACAGAATAACTTAGATCTCATGATAAAACTACCAGATACACACTCTGACAGTTATTTAAATTGACTCTAATAGGGTTCCGTTTTATATTTGTGAGGAAATCTAAAAAAAGACCATGAGCCAAAACGCCTGGGAATACACCACCACTTTTACATCCTTGAGTTTAAATATTTTCCCTAATTAATATCAGAAATTATCTAAATTGAAACAAAATATAATATTTATAACGAAAATAAAAAACTAATGAATATTCATTCCATTATACTCTATTACCTGCTTGTAATCCCTCAAGTACATTTTTCTCAAATTATTAAAACCTATAAATTACGCTTTTAATAAAACAAACGTTTATTAGTCAACAACTTAATAATTCAAGAGTATCAAATCAGACTAGTCATTAAGAAAATTCCCATTAAAAAAAAAAAACATTTCAAATTTCTGGAATATTTTCTGAGTTAAAAATAAAACAAATTCTAGAAAATTATACATAATCATTTTCTAGCTATTAAATATTTAGAGAATCTATAATTAAAAAAGGCATGAAAATTAACGACAAGTATAAGATAATAATTTGTTCAGGGAATTATTCATTACGGACATTACACGACTACTGGATAATGGGGCTCTGGCCAATTACATTAATATTAATTACTTTATGGACAAACATAGTTACTTCGTATTTTATAAAAAAAAAGTATTAAAATAGTCCTAGGAATGGCGTACTTTCTCAATTGACTTTTTCATTTTTGATAACTCATTTTAGAAAAATAACAAGTCCGTCACATATTTAATTAGAATAATAATGTAAATTTTTAATCCAAGGTACATAATTTGTTGTTTATTAATGAACGATGATTTTTGAGATTCTTAAATTATAAAGAGCTGTAGGGTTATTTTTACAGTAGCATAACTGGAAACTGGACATTATTGGGTATAAGAACCTAAAAGAGAAGTGAACCACTGAAATGTGAGTGGTGGGTCACTTTCTGAACCTTGGGTCAGTGGTTCGCTATCTCTGCTCTACTATATATACTATCTGTATAATATGCACAATATTGTATAATTAATATACTATACTAAATATAGTAAATATATGTATCAGGAACCCAAATGTGTGTGGGTTTTATGTCGGTTTTTTAGAACAACTCTATCAAGATGAACCTAAATACACTCATATATGTTGTCAGAACCTTTCAGAGAAAATTCAAGGCCCGGAGAAACTAATATTTTTGAGGTACTTCAAAATTTAAAATAAAATTCTGGACAACAAATGAAAATTAATTTTATTTAATATTTATGAAATTATAACATTTATTTAATTGAAAGTAATGCACAATATTGTATAATTAATATACTATACTAAATATAGTAAATATGTATCAGGAACCCAAATGTGTGGGTTTTATGTCGGTTTTTTAGAACAACTCTATCAAGATGAACCTAAATACACTCATATATGTTGTCAGAACCTTTCAGAGAAAATTCAAGGCCCGGAGAAACTAATATTTTTGAGGTACTTCAAAATTTAAAATAAAATTCTGACAACAAATGAAAATTAATTTTATTTAATATTTATGAAATTATAACATTTATTTAATTGAAAGTAATGCACAATATTGTATAATTAATATACTATACTAAATATAGTAAATATGTATCAGGAACCCAAATGTGTGTGGGTTTTATGTCGGTTTTTTAGAACAACTCTATCAAGATGAACCTAAATACACTCATATATGTTGTCAGAACCTTTCAGAGAAAATTCAAGGCCCGGAGAAACTAATATTTTTGAGGTACTTCAAAATTTAAAATAAAATTCTGGACAACAAATGAAAATTAATTTTATTTAATATTTATGAAATTATAACATTTATTTAATTGAAAGTAATGGAAGGCAGTCCAGGGGTAGTGAGGAAAGAAAATATGAATACATATCAAATAAGGTGTAATTTGTTGGATTCCTTCCTCCTTTCCTTTCAAACCGACGTTTCGGAGGATTCTTCCCTCCTTCTTCAGGGTTTCAAGGGTTCAATGAAGGAAACAAATAAAATGCTTCCTTCCTCTCTCCACAGCAGTGTATAAAACTTTTTTCTTCCTTAGGAGAAGCATGGAAACCCTGAAGAAGGAGGGAAGATTCCTCCGAAACGTCGGTTAGAAAGGAAAGGAGGAAGGATTCCAATAAATTACACCTTATTTGATATGTGTTAATTTTTTTCTCATCCCCTGGGCTGCCTTCCATTACTTTCAATTAAAAGTTCTACCAGTCCGTCTCTCTTCAGAGAAATTTTCGTTGCAAATAACATTTATTTATTTTACAGAAGCTTTTTAGTTATTATGAGGCCCCTAAAATCGTGAGATCCCCCCCCCCCCCCCCCAGATAGGCCCTTATGTATTTTGTTACCGTATTCGCGATAACCTTATCAAGATAGTCCCTTATACACCCATATATGTGACTATATAGTATATGCCGTAATTTATATCTTATATACAGGACGTTTTACATCGAGCGTGAAAAAACCCATTCTAAGACATTTTAAGCGAAACTTGTTACATGAACATAATGTCCTATTTCATTCTCTTACAGCGTATCAGAATTTTATTAATAGATATGTACATACCTAGATTAAATATCTATTTAACAATGAAAACAACACAAGATTAATATTAAATTCTATTTCGAAAACAATATTAATGCCCACAAAAACTGCTCAAATGTGGCTCTTGAGATTTATAAAAGCTTGGCAACCTACGAGTCAGTGAGTTATATGTTGATTCCATCTCATGTTTTTTTTTTTTTTTTTTATAATGATACTGATACAAGAAGAAGTTGCACCGGAAAGGTTCAACCTCTAAAGTCCGTGGTGGACCCTTGTATCTATATGTATATTTTGGAAATAAGAAGAGATTTAGGGATTGGGTCGGAGGTGAAGGTATTCGTGGATGCGTGTCTTGAAAGAATGAAGGTTATATGTTGCTGGAAAGTTGGTCGGGGGAAGAGAGTTCCAGTCTCTAGATGTCATAGGGATAAACGAGTTGGCGAATGCGTTCGATCGGTTAGTATTCAATTTAAGCGCGTAGGGGTGTTGAGTCCTAGAAAATCGTGTATTTCGCGCAAATGAAGGCTTTGGAGGGATTATCGATTTGATCTCTTCAGAACAAAAGCCATGGTAGTATCTATAAAAAAGATAAAGGGCGGAGACAGATCTACGATGGGCCAGGGAGTCGAGAGTGTCAGTTAATGATGGATCTCCTAACAGTCTGATGGCCCGCGCCTGAATTGCATCTAAGGTATTAAGAGAATTCTTGGAGGCTCCTCTCCACAAATATTCTAGACAGGGCCGAATTTGAGCCTTTTAAAAGATAAGAAGTTGAGTTGGGTGAAAAAGCGTCTGGTCCGAAATTGTTATGATTTCGAGTGGCAACAACAATGGTTAGCGATTTTTTTTGGTAATTCCAAAGGTGATATATTTTGTTTTTAATTAACAACTAATATTAATCGAATGTTGCTTTCATTCTTAAAATGTTAAATTTATCTACAAATTATATAATTGTACATTTTTCTATATACAATTTTGATCAGCCTTAGTTCTGTAAGGGGTTGAATAAGAATCTATATTCATTTATTCATATAACATTTTTTGCTCAAAATGACCTCGCCAACAATTTTCCACTTTTTGTACACTTGTTGTGAATCACCTTGTTGTCGTATAACGTGATCAAACGTGTGTTTATTTTTTTAAGTCGGTTTTTTTATGGGTAACCTCGCTATAAACATATTTAATTACAACATGCATTTATTAAGAATTTCAATTGATTGTGTTGACATTTTCCTTAATCGAAATGCATAAGAGTACACTATTCCATATAAAAAAATATTTTCCATCAATTGATTCAGTAAAGAGATGCTGTAATCCCTTGAAAATCAATAGTAATTCAAAGTTTTATAAAGTTTATTTATTAATTCATTCCCTTTGTAATATTTCTTACATAATCACATAATTGTATATAATTACAGGATAAAGTGAATCTTTTTCAAGACTTGGCACATACCTACTAATTAGCGCAAACCACGATATGTGGGACATTTCTTCAAGATATACAAAATTAATAAAATTACTTAAAAAATAAACCGAATCCACTTCTGTTGACATCCAATTGCAGAGAGCAATTGGGAAAACAACATCTATTAGAATAATACATTTAATTCCCCCTAAACTAACAGCGTCTAATTTTCACCAATAATTATAATATTAAATATTTATTAAATTAATGTGGGAGGCGTTTGGAATTTGTAATTTGTTTTTAAAATAAATAAATTGATTAATTTAAGGTAGTTGTTTCATCATATGGGTTTTCTTAGGATTTTTTTTGAAATTTAGACAGATTATTATTTACATACTTCTGCATCGATTGGTGGCAAAATGAAATTTATGAACAATATAGTTCCTGAGATATTAAATTTCAAAGATGAGTTTTTCAGACTCTTATACATTGCACTATACGGGATATCGGAAAGTTTACATACATATTTAATTATAATTAAGAAACTCTTCTTACCAATGTTATAAAAAACTAAACCAACATTAAACATTAACTAATACATGTTTTAAGAAAATTTTAATCCATAGTTACAACACAGTTTCTGAGATAATAATGAATAAATAATGGAAAATGTATAAAAAAAAATGTACACTAAAACAAGCGGGGGGGGGGGGATAGGCTAGGCGGTAGCGTGTCATCCTACTAACCAAGTGAACGCGGGTTCGAATCTGACTCCCGGGATAGGGACAAATTTAAATAAAATAAATAGTATCGTAAATGGCTTATGGCTAGAAAGGCCGAAAAGCCAAAAAAAAGCTGGCAACAATGCATTTATTTAACCTAAAAAGTGGGATAACTTTAGTACTTTTTTTGACGTTTTTTCGCTTCAGCCATTGTCTCAACAGCTTTCAATCGCTTATTAAGAACTTTTTGTTTTATAAATCTTCCTTTATAATGTACATTATCTGGCATTTCTATGATAAAATATATACAAGCTCGGACAGTGTTGCCAGATTTGTCAAACGAGTACGGGATTGCCTAGTAGTTGTACATAAACAGCAAACAGTTTTGGGCTTATGAATTATGGATACTTATTTATTTATTTATTTATTTAGATAATTTTACGGACTAGTAGTCCAATTACAAAAATGTCAAATACGTGTATAATGAGTGTTATGTCAAGAAAAATAAAAAATAAAAAAATTTTTTACGAAGAATTACAAAATAAAACATCAAAATCATATATAAACAATGCAATAAAAAATACAATAATCTATACTCGAACAATAAATATAATTAACAATAAAAGAACAATCACATGAAAATCATACAGAAAACAATAATGAAAGAAAAGCAAAAAATAAAAGAGAAACATACATAAATAGGTACATAATTCAGTATTACAATGTTTACGGTGCTGGTGGGGATGTTCACATAAATTCATTCAAAAACAAAAACAAAATCTCGCAAAATTAAGTAAAGACAAAATTCAACAATTGTCTGTTCTATATACTCTAGCATTGACTTTTTGCTAGTATTGTCGCGAAACAACTACCTTAAATAAATAAATTGATTAATTTAATCAAATGAAATTCAAAATAGCTGTTTGTTTATTTGTTTGTGTCTTTATCTCAATAAAACTATTCAAAAATGAGATTTTCGGAATTTTTGAACCAGAAGTTCTGAGGATAAAAAGCCTAAAATTGAATAAGTTCTATTTATTAAAAAATTACAAATATTTGGCATTATAATAATTTTCTAGATCTTTTCATTTTTGAATTATCTTGTGAATTGAAATTCAAACACAGACACAAAAGCTAATAGAAAATAAGTGAAATACATTAAGAGAATGAGTATAGATCAGATTATAGAGATCCATAAGAAAAATATAATATTTTATTATAGGATTAAATAAGAATTTTATTCTGATTAAAAACAGGAAGAGGAATCGCATTGATTATAATCGAGAAAGGAAATTAAATCGCATCAATGGATTACGAAACAAATAGTCAGCCAGACAGAGATAATATATCTACAGTCTACACTAGTTCTATTATTCTGGAAGAATCAATATATAAAAAAGTATTCCATTTTTTTTTTATTAATTATTAGCTTAGGAGCTACAATGCTCTGACAGGCAATAAATAGAATACTATTGAATTTTTTAATATGACAATTTAATTCATACACTAAGGGCCGGTTGTATGTCGCAAAGTTAATGCTTTTTACCACTAACCAAAGGTAGATGGTAAATGGAGGTGCTGAGATGGCCAATCAGATGACAGGCACTGAAAGTTCCTGTCATCTGATTGGACATCTCAGCCCCTCCATTTACCATCTACCTTTGGTTAGTGGTAAAAGCATTTACTTTGCGACATACAACCAGCTAAAAGTCCCATAAGCAACGGTGTTTTTGTCACTATGACAGCGAAAAAGTTTACCCTAACTTTTCCAGCGACAAAACTGAACCTAGCTTTATTTTTTCAATTATGTTTTATTTATTAATTGGTTTTTTAATTTTAAAACCCACTAATAGGTTAAAGCAAATATTATTATATTATATTAAAATTAGAAATTTTTTGTTTGTTTTTAATTAACAGGTGTCTAAATCATAACAAAACAGGTGTGTTTACAAATAAAGTGGTTCAAGTGGCTTTTTTTATATAGCTTGGAAACAAATCTTATTTAATTTTATGTTTTTATTTCAGATCCTATACGATTATTTTTTTTATTTTTATTTTCCTATTTATTTTTTTATCAAGTTGTTTATAAGAATTGTATTTTTAACAATTGTACTTTTCCTCTAAATTAAATAAACTAATTTATGTCTTAATTTTGTTAATTTTGTGATTTACGTATTGATTCATTAAATTGTCTTACCGAATTACACTCAAGCTTTTTTTTTTGCCGAAGTAAACTTGATATTTTATAATTCGAGTTTTGTTGCCTTTGGGCAATTTAACTCAAAAAACTACCAGAAAAAATTACTCGTCCTACGGACTCGTAATTTTTTCACAGGTAGTTTTTTTCGTTTAGTTGCCAGGCAACAAAATTCTCATTAAAATGTCAAGTTTAAAAAGCTCTCGTGTAATTATAAGTGAAAAATTTCAATTCGCCGATGGTAATAGATTCAAATTTTTTTAGAAAATCATTAGATGCTGTCATCTATTAAATCCGATGGAATTAAATATTTTTAATTATATGTCAGAGGGGTTGTTTTTCACCCCCATCGGGAATCAAACCCGAGTGCCAGTAACAGCAATCCGGGCGATCTGGGTCACCTACGAGGTGCGAACCTCTCTGACATATGTTAAATATTTTACTCAAAGATTGTTATCTTAATGTGTAAAATTTCTAAATTTAAACATATAGCCATGCCATATAATTTAAATAAAGGTCGTTGAGTGTTTCGAATTTTGAAGAGATTCAAATTTCGAAGGGCAATGGAATGACTTTTACTAACACAAATTAAGATAACAATCTTTGAGAAAAATATTTAACGCGTTTACATATGTCAAAGAGGTTCGCACCTCGCAGGTGAGCCAGATGTCCCGGATTGCTGTAACTGGCACTCGGGTTCGATTCCCGAGGGGGTGAAAAACAACCTCTCTGACATATAATTAAAAATATCCCATTCCATCGGATTTAATAGATGACACCATCTTAAGATTTTCTAAGAAACTTTTTAATAAGTAAAATACGAGAGCTGTATTTATGGCTGCCTACGTTCCAGGCAACCATGAGAAAAAAATACTATCGTTGACACTTAGGTAATTTGTTTCTGGTGCCTTTGGATATCAGGTTGATGAAGTAGAGAAATCTTTCAGGCTGTAGAATCTATGGTTAAGACCTTCTTATTCCTGAGCCAAATTCGATTCCGACAGCATCCTTTCCATAATAATTTTCTTGTGTTTTTACTTTATCCAATGCAAAGCATGGGTAAAGTATTGTAATCGCTCTCGGGGCAAGCGTGGCTTCAAAGGGTCCTCAGGTAAAGACTACGGAACCCATGGATTCAATTAATGTCACAAATTGTAGTATTCAATTAGGTTGAATTTTAGCACGTGACGGTTTTGCCAAAAATTACAAGGGGTCTCGTCGAGAGGCCAAAAAGTGCGATTTTTTCATTTAGTGCGTGCGGATGGATGGATGTATGTATGTTATCGTTTTTTTGGCCCACGATTTTTTCCACACCGTTGCACCGATTGAAATGAAATTGAAAACCTAGCATTCTTTTAACAAAATGAAGCGCTGATTAGTTTTTGGTACATATCGGCCCACAAACATTAGTACTTTATTTCAGTACTTTTTTAGTTTTTTCTAAATATCTTGAAAATGACTTAACCAATTTTGATGAAATTTAATATCCTAATTAAGTACCTTGAGGACCACAAAAAAGGTTAAATAAAGTTTTTAGTAAAATTATATTTTAAAGTACTTTACTCGAAAGTAAGATAGTGCTTTTTTAATTTTTTAAATTCTTTAAAATTTATTCACTTGAACGTTTTAATATAGCTCATTTAGCCTTGCTTAAATAAGAATGGATAGGCTTCTCTCTGTGAAATGATAAAAATTTGGGAGGAAATTTTATAAGTAACCATAGCAACTGCGTTGTTTTCTTATCCCTTACCTTTGCTGAAGACAGAGGAATCGACTTTAAGCCAAAAATAGCGATTGATTCTCATCTAATACTTGAGGAATAACCATTCTATATTGGATTTTTGACGTTTCGGTTTTTATTGGTAACCATTGCTGAAGACACAGAGGAATCGACTTTAAACCAAAAATAGCGATTGATTCTCAACTAGTACTTGAGGAATAACCATTCTATATTGGATTTTTGACGTTTCGGTTTTTATTGGTAACCATTGCTGAGACATAGAGGAATCGACTTAAAATCAAAAATAACGATCGATTCTTATCTAATACTAGAGGAATAACCTTATTGCATTCCATTTTTGATGTTTTGACTATTAATGGCAACCTCTACTGAAAACGTGGAAGAATAGACTTAAAATCAAAAAGACTAAATTCTTTTTTGGTAAACAACTCAAGCTAATGTAGAATTGTTATTCCTCAAGTATTAGATGAGAATCGATAGCTATTTTTGATTTTAAGTCGATTCCTCCATCTCTTCAGCAATGGTTACAATAATAACCGAAATGTCAAAAATCCACTGTAGAATGGTTATTCCTCGACTATTAAATGAGAATTATTTTTGAATTAATGTCAATATGAACTACAAATTGCAAGTGATATCTGATTAATAATAAAGGAACAAACATATTAATATTTCAAATGAATTTGGATAAAGTTTAGCAACGATCCGTTGCAGTTTATTTAAGTTGACTCGATTTCTGACTTAGAAACGACATCAGAATTAAAAAACGAAACTGCCTGATTAAAAATAGAGCGAAAATAAACATATGTATGTATAATTAAACTTGTAGAAGATTGAGAGAGTGATTTTATATAAATATACAACGAGATTGAAAAAAAGAAAATAAGTAGTATTTAAAAATATTTTAACAAATGTAAAACAATATTTTAAGGAAAAATAAAACAAAAGTTATATGCCTTTTCGCTATAATCTTATCAGATTTAATCCTAACTATAATTTTTCAAATAAGAAAGTGAGAACCTACGGGTAATCACTAGTAAAAACGTTTTTTATAGACGAAGAAAACTTCCGACTTCGTTGTTTTTAAAACCATAGTAATAAAAAGCCTCTTCACGTTTTCTCAACAAGGTTTTTTTTTCATTAAAGATATTTTCGATCTTGTTTTTATGTTTTTTAATTGTAGTCCAGTCAAATTGTGCTCAAATGGGCCCCTTTGGGGTAAGTTTTGGGGTAGTTCTGATTTTTTGCACATATATATATATATATATATATATTGGGCCGGTGAATCCAAATCTCTGATTTTTTGCACATATATATATATATATATATTGGGCCGGTGAATCCAAATCTGAAGTCTCCCACCAAAATTACGTGAGGCAACATTGTAGAAAATGCATTAAAATGTAAAAATTTCCATTTTTGGCGGTTTTTCGCTTATAACTTTGAAACTATCAACTTTTCGTAAATAACCTTCCTATTCAAAAGGAAAGTTCATAAAATTCCCTACAAATTTTATTATTTATATTTTTTTCTCCGACGAATTACAGTTGCTAAAATTGGATAGTCGTAATCACCATCATCGGTATGAACAAATTCATGTTAATATTAACTTATATGAGATCAAACTAAATGGTAACACTTGGATGCAATAAGCATTTGGTTAAATTGAAAGTTTTTGTGCCGAGAGTAGCAGAATTTTTATATATTGAAGGAGACAATAAAAGAGTGTGTCTTCTGCTGGAATTATAAATATAAAATTCATAAATTAATTCCTGTGAATTAATTGTAATAGTCTGATGAAGAGGGCAAAGCCCTCGAAACTATAGTCTCGTTATCCAGCAGAAGACACACTCTTTTATTGTCTCCTTCAAGCATTTGGTTGTTGCAAAGGCGTTATAAAATAATTCCATTGTATTTAAATATATGGAAAGCTTTGGGAAACTAGAATATTACTTTTTCCTAGAATACACAAAATGACAAAAGTTTTCCTCAAACCAGTCTTAAGACCGTATACTCGATAATGATTATCTAAAAATACCCAAAGTTGTGTATATATAAACTAGTATTGGGTCTGAAATAATCACCTGAACTGGATTAATTTAATTTGATATTTATGATATGGCTAATTAGTTACACTCGTGTTCTAAAACCTGTCAAAGGGTTTGCTTTCTCTCCCACCATTTTATCCGGCATTTCCGTCTTCTTTTAAAGCCGGAATTTCAAGTGTTTACGGGTTCTAGGTGTCATTATCCATCATTACTTTTTTTTTATTATTATTTATTTAGTTTTATTAACAAAAACCAGCTAAGGAGGATGCTTCACACAACTTTCACTTTCCCTCTTTTTTAATTACACCTAATCATTTTAATATAAGAATCTTATAGAATAATTATATTTTATTTTGTAATTTTTTTTATAGTTTAAATAGAACTAAGAAACTAGAACTCGTCTCCACAAGTATCTACGCCCTAAAATTTCCCCCTCTTCTTTATCTAAAGCGAGAGTTAGTCCTTTCTTCTTGGTGTTACAGTTGTTTGGAAAATTCTAAATTTAACGATGATTAAATATTATATATAATCTTAATATATATAAAAAGAGAAGGTGATGTTTCATCTATCAACGCACAGCCTAAACCGCTTGACCTAGAAAGATCAAATTTGGAGTATATATTCTTTCAACGATTTATGGGTGTCCTAAGAAAGGATTTTTTGAAATTCGAACCCTAAAGGGTGGAAAGGTCCACAAAATTTGTTTTCATAGTTTTTCAATATCTCCTAAACCAGAACAGATATCGATATGGGTTTAGTTTAGGAAGGTGAAGCATTGAAATACAAAAATATATATATATGAGTAGTTTGCTCTATTTGTCCCCAAAAAAGAGATATAGTCATTTTGGGGTAAATTTTTAACATCTTTAGAGTGCCCTATCTACTCGAGTTTTTAAGTTTTAGCATTCAAATTTGGTAGATAGGTTTATTAATGCTAAATCTCGGGAAGATTTTTTTATTTTTTGTAATTTGACCCATGAACTGAAAAATGGTGGATTTTTGATTTTGTGTTCTAAAACACAAAAGGCTTCGTATCTTTCTTGCCCTTGGGCCAAACTCAACCAAATTTTGTATACATAATCTGTGGGCCACTAGAAGGCTAGGAATGCAAAAATTTACCACCCAAAATGGGGGGGGGGGTTCAAAAAATGAAAATTCATGCTCTTTGGACCAAACTTAACCAAATTTTGTATACATTATCTGTGGCCCACTAGAAGGCTAGAAATGCAAAAACTAACCACCTAAAAGGGTGAGGGGGTCAAAATATGGGGTGCAGGGGGCCCGGGGTGGCGCTGGAATGGGGGAGGGAGGGTGCGGAATGGGGTCCAGGGTGGGTGCGGAGGTGGATTGGGGTGCGGGGTGGTGGTCCAGTGGGCGGGCTTCTCAGCTAGTATAGTATATCTTATTAATATAGTTATTGAATTGTTTTCTGTTTCTACTTGTGATGTTAGAAATAATATCAATTAAAATCGCTGAATTTTTTTAATATCTACCAATAAAATTATTTAAAAGACCACTTGCTTGACTGTCTTTGTGCACCAACATATTTATTGAAAAATGTTTTCTTTTGTGAAAAAAGAAAATTATTTTATCAGTATTTTAAATATAGTTAGTTACTTTTTTGAATAATTGACACCTATAATCACAGTTAAAGCTTCTTAAATTAGACTTAAAAATAATTTTTTTAATATTTATATTAGACACTTAGCCGCTTTTTTAAATTCTGAACAAATTTAAATTGTACAAATAAGGCAGTGTTGATTTTTTTTACTAAGAATGTGTTTCCTTCTGCTGGTGTTTTGCGCCATATGGTTTGTCTATCGGTAGGCTCAGTAATTTGTGCAGTAATAGGAAGGATGTGGTAGCAAACTAATAATTTATTTCTATGAAGAATACTTGACAATTTTGTTAAATATTTTAGGCAACATTTCTTTTTTTTTAAACAATCGATACAGTCTTACTATCTCACCCTTTTTGATAAATTTTTTTTTGTCATAATTACTATTGATCTGAGATAAGTTATAATGAAACTGGTGATAATCAAAAAATCTGGATAGAAATATGTAATAAAATAGATTATTGTTGATAAAAGAATTAGTTTGGTTTTAATGATAGACTTGTCAGAATTTCGCTGTTGGATCGTGAAGTTTACTATTACAAATAATATTCGTGGATTTTAGATTATATTTTCCGGGTGTCTGTTTTATTTTATTTTATTTCTTTTATATATTTTGTCTTATAGAATGGAAAGATTTCTAATCTTTTTAATTAGATATATTTTATTTGTTATTTCTCATAAGGTTAATTATTCGATTATATTATAGAAAAATTCGTTTTGTTGTTATAGCAAGCTAGCCACATAAACGATCGTTAAAGCAGAGGACAACCTCATTGATTTGTCTTTATGAATCAAGAACTCTGCTACTCTTGGCAAAACAAAATATTTTCAATTAGAAAAAAGAAATCTATTACTACTTATTTTAAATACTTTCAACCAAGTATTATGGCCCTAGTAATATTTGAATGTGCATTTTGGTTCTAGAAACCCATTAAATTTAAAATTAACCCAACAAATTTAGAACAAAACTTTAAGAATTATTTCTGACCCTTCTCCGAGAATAAATAACTGCATTATCCGTATCGCTCTTGAAACGGAGCCTTCTAAAAGAACACTTCTTTTAAGTACCATATCAGGACTCCCTGACGTTTCGGGTCCTCCACATATACCTGTGCTGAGTGTTTTTTAGCTGTTTTTACACAGATATACGGGGCCTACTTTTTAACGCCAGTTCCGAACTGCTAGTTTGGAGAGGTTACTAGGCGATTATACTCTTGGTAGTTTGCCATTGGTTTCCAAGAGGAGGCGACTGCAAATATCTGCCGAGACTCAGTCACCAGCGTATTTCAGGCCAGCGGCCCGACACTCTAACCACTGACCCACAGTCGCCTCGCAAAAAAAGAACACTATGAAAATTTAATCAAGGGACCACTGAACTATGATATCAAATTTCAGCTGATCAAATACACAAGATGAATTCCATTAACTGGAAAGTCCACAATTTAATTAGCATAGAAATACAAAAAAAATTCCTTTACCGGACCTTATTTTCGAGTTATCGTATTAATCCAGACAGGCAGAAAAAAATATGTTTGTAACCTCGTCAAGTAATTTTGATTTACATTTGACGCTTATACTTGATCCATAAACTATAATTTTATACATAAAAATTTAATGTATATAAATTATAATTTGTTTGAGAATATGACTGGGAATTCCGGGTGTGGCTGAACGGAAGTATGTGTACTATTCAGTATTCCGGATGTCATAATCTGCACAGATGTACATTAATCAGTTCTCAGAATTCTCACTGGAATCTAGGTGAACAGAGAGTCATTAAAAATATTGTATTAAAAAGGTGAGTGGTCTGTCTGATACGGATTAAGAACATTTAAGTACCTTTGATCGAGAAAAAATTCAACAAATAATAATACTAATTTACAAACAAAGGAAGGAAACAAAGTTTATTACACCGACTCTGGTTTGAAAGCAAAAAACGCACCGATTTCAGGTATTTTCATTAAATTGATATGAAAATACCATTTTGGAACACTTTTACTTTACCATGCCTGGTATGATCAAGTATGGTAATCGTGCATGAAAAAAGTGTTTTTTGCTTCGTTTTTTCGAAATATGTATCTCAAAAACGGCTGAAACTATTTTGATTAAAAAAATTGTGCGAAACCATGGCATTTCGGTCTACAAAAAAGCCCTCATAAGTGAACATCGAAAATATTATATTTTTCGAGATAATAACTGTTTTGTCAAAATGTCAGTTAGGGCAGTTGTATGTCGGTTGGTAAACTCTTTAAACTTTTGAGAAAGGGGTAAAACCTTCATAATTCACCCTGTGGCCGGCGGGATGGCCAATCAGATGAAAGTGACTGTCATCTGATTGGCCATCCCGTCAGCTTAAGGTGAATTATAAGGTTTTACCCTTTCTCAAAGTTTAAAAAGAATTTACCAACTGACATACAACTGGCCCTTCCTTAGTCTGTTAGTCTGCTAGTTAAAACATGCGTTACCAATTTTTTTTTTTACTGATATCTATTTTTTGGCTGATAATACAATTAATATCTCTTAAAATATCATTATTCGATACGCAGTATCTATTTAAAACTCGATTTTTTTTTTTATGAAACCTGGAAAAATATATTTTCAACCATGATGATTTTTGCCTGTGTGTCGGGAATACCCACGACAACTCAAGAACGAAAAGTCGTAGAACGTTAGTTTTGTTCCTAAAATTATTGTATTTACAATGCTACAATGCAGATAACTGATTAGATTTTGGGGTTTCCGGTTTCAGAAATTACGTACAAAAATATAGAAAACGTCTTTTTCGAATGATTTTATTAAAATTTTCAAGCCTTCTCATGATAAAAACATAAGAAACAATATTTTACAATCTTAAAATATTAAATTTATTTATTTTAAATTTCAAACATAAATTAAAATTATTAAATTAAATTTCAGTGTTAATTAAATCAAAAATTATTTTTTTAATAATTTATATACCTATTTAAATCTATTACTAGGACTCCCTCTAATCCTAACTGCCTGGAATAGCTACATCCCCCGCATACCATCTGCATAATATGCGAAGAGTGTACTGACACTTTAAGAATTTTAACTTTTTTTCAAGGGAATTTGTGAAGTTTTTTTTCGTAGTTTTAACTACATATTTCTATAAGAGTCGACAGGTACAAATGGCCAATTTGGTGCCCACTCACACCGTCATTTTAAAGCAAAAATTTTTCTTAAGGAGGTTCGGGACAGCAGCTCTATCTAGTTGATCTACGAAAAAATCCTTTGTATTTCTGCAGAGTGACAACGTCTGCCTACTAAATTTTTTAATAAAAAAAAAAATTGTTAATAATGAGGTTAATTTCGAATACAAATCTTTATTTTGATAATATTAATAAAAAGAATATTGAGATAAATTTTTTTCTTATTTTATAAACCTTTATTTAACACAAAAACGACTTCAAGAAATAGAGTTGGAATTCTACACTAGAGCTTTTGTTATATTCTGTTGGCTGCTAAGAACTTTTTATTTTTACATTTATGGATAACTAATTAACTACACTGTCAAATCTATTGAAAAATGTATCATTCGATTCATAAAAGTTGAATTATTGATCTGTATAAATTTGTTGAAAATGGTATAATTTGTATAGAAGTTATAGCCCTTTAAAAGCTCAGTCCATTTACTTCCTTGTTAAAAGGACAATTTTCAATAATTTATTTCTTGGTAATGGGACAGATGATCAACTTCAAATTTCGGGAATAAATATTCAATACCTCAATATTTCGATGGTAAAAATTTGAGAATTTTCTTATAAAAATGATAAATAGTCCCTAACCCCTTAGCCTTAGCGGGATCTTTACAGGGGTACCTCAATCCTATGATAAAAAAAAATGTTTTATATTTTGCCCTGCACAAAATAATCATTCAATTAAAACTTTAACACACTTCAGAAAAAATGAACACATTTCATTTCTAAGTTCCAAGTTTTTTTTCTTATTTAGTTCACGAGCTACAGGCGAACATTGTAGCAGCACTAATATAGTTTTGTTTTCCTTTTGAACAGAACTCTAGAATCCAAGCAAAATTACCGAATTTTTACTGTAACATTTTGATACTTTGCCATACTATAATATGGTGTATTGAAAAACTAAACGTTAGTTAATTAACTCCCTAAGAAAGTAAATTTAGTTAGTTTCCTGGTGCCTTACAACCACAGGTGATGTCGTAGGATAAACATCGCTCCCTCAAATCACACACATATGGTACCTATCACTTTCTAGATGGGTAGGAAAAAATATATTTATATCAACTGATAGAGAGTTAATTCTGGATCACCTGGATTATTTCACTTTTTATTTACCAACTTTGTTAATAAACATAAAATTCGTACAAAAACTACCAACGGAGAAGTGATCATGTAAATTTAGATGGTTAAATAAATACATTAAAGATTTGCAAGACAAACAAATAAACAGGAGGCAGATTGTTTTGGTCCTTGTTCAAACTACTTGGATTGGAAAATAATCCCAACAAGATTTCCATCTATGGTCTAGTTGAATGTAAACATCATCAGTCCTCATTTGGATTCAAGGCTCTTTCATTTCAATCCAGCTGAATCAGGCAGTGATCGATCAGATTAAGCAAAGGGCTGTTATCAGACGTCAGAATGATGCTATCATATCTTAAAATGGACTAGAGAAAGGTATTTTTAATCAACTATAAAGACAAAGTACCATAAATAAAAACTAAAACATATATTACTTGTTTGATTACTTTCACGTACAATGTTAATTCAAGTGAAAGTAAGGTATTCACTTCTTAAATATATTCCCACTTTGAGATGAAGATAATAGTTAAGATTTATGCTAGAAAGCTGAATCTTGTCAGAAAAGTTCAGCTAATTAATACAAACTTCGGTATCAAACAAACTTTTAAGTGGGAGATAAATTTAACCGAATTTATCGCACGGAGAATTTACCACTGCTCGAAGCCCCTAAAACCTTAGTAAATTGGATATTGAATTGTATCTAAGTTTCTGGAGATTGGCTCGTGATCCCGGCTTCTTTTCCTTCTGCTCTGTTCTTTTCACGATGGAGGGGCCAGCCCATACAGGCCTTTAGGGGCTCCACCTTCTGGTGTATCTCCTCCTCACATCAATATCAAAAAAAAAAAAAAAAAAAATATTTAAAAACTAGCTCGTCGTATAACGATTCTATTTATTGAAAGTTTATTTTTGCCGAGAGTAGCAGAATTTTTATAAATTGAAGGAGACAATAAAAAGTGTGTATTCTGCTGGAATTATAAATTTTTTTAATTTATTTATAACGAGACTATAGCTTCGAGAGCTTTTGCTCTCTTCATCAGTCTATTACAAGTTCAGCTAAATTCTTGTGAATCAATTATAATAGACTGATGAAGAGGGCAAAGTTCTCGAAACTATAGTCTCGTTATAAATAAATGAAAAATTTATAATTCCAGCAGAAGACACACTCTTTTATTGTCTCCTTCGATTCTATTTATTTTTTGATGTTTTGCATTTTTCAATTAGAAGTTTTAAACTTCAAAAACTGAAAGCCTAAACGATTCTTATTTTTGCAAATACGAACATTTTGGCACTTTGAGAAGCTTCCTATCCCTCACTAACACTACTAACCCATGATAGTAAATAATCATTCTACATAGCTACTGGCTAAATGAAGTTTACTATCCGAAACCAACAGTAAAAATAAATAAATAATAAGCTTTCTACTGCCTTTAGTTATTGTCATATTATGACAACTAATCAGACATACAAAAATAGCCAAAAAATCATTTTTTATAATCCATAATGCCATGATTTTGCTTAATTTAGAGTCTGTACCAAGCCTGGCCAACCCAAATCGCACCACGAGCCGCATTGACGACCAAAACATTTCCAAGGGCCGCACACAAATAAGAATAATTTTAATTTTTTTTTAAATAATTTTCTCGAGATCTGGCTTTACAACAAATTTCGTATTTACTGATTTTTATTCTAAGTGAATGCAGAAAAAGCTGAAAGGGTTCTATCAGTGTAAATGTGAAAAAGCCAATACTACAACCAGATATGAAAAGAAAACATCCATTGAATGACCCAACAACTAAATATACGTATTTGTATGGTAATAATCATAAAATAAAAATAGTTTTAACTATCATAATTATTAGTCAAGTCACATACACCGAACAATATTTCGATTCTTATTTTAAAATAACAAACAAATATCAATTGCTATTTCTTTCAGTGTAATTTTTGCATTTCTATTCACCTATTTCTAAATCAATTTCTCTTGTTGAAGTTTATTATTATTATTTGTTATTCTTTGTGCAATTCTAGGGAATGCTATTTTTTTTAATTAATTTAATGCGATTTCAAATACATTCTGAAATACCAGATATTTAAAAAACAACACCCAATTCGTACGTCATAATCTCATAATATATGGCCACGGGCTGCACGTAAGGATGCCGGATTGGTCAGCCCTGGTCTATACTAAAAGTCTCACGGGGAAAATAAGCAAAGCAATTAAAAAAAAAGATCGTTAAGCTACGTACACATTAAACGATTATCGGTCGATTCAAGCCGTCCGCCGAATAAAAATAATACAACAAAATGTACGAATCGACCGATAATCGTCCAATGTATACGTAGTTTTAGAGTCGTTTTTAACAAAATGTGTAAATCAATGGGATTGAAATTAAAAATTATATAGGAAGCTATCAAACGATTGTAATTAATGTGGAAAATTTATTTAAATGAATTTGAGAATTCGTATTTTAAGAGCATATGGTTGGCATGTGCCGGTCAAGGGTTTGTGGCCTGTTGTTCTTTTGAAGGGGCACCTTCTGGGTCCCAGGCTTTCTATAGATTGCTGACACTTGAGGGGGTCCATAGGAGATTTTGGTTCATGCTAAAATAATGTAATAAATATTGTTATGACGGGTTGTCGATTGACAGTGCATATGGTCAATCCCCACCACTCATATATATGTGTGAATGTAAGTTGCAAATTGGAGTTAGTTGGTAAAGTGAGTTGCTAGAGAGTTGGTTGTCGAATGGAGTTGGTTTTACCAATTACATGATAAGTTTCATTTTAAGTAAAGACGATAATGAGTTGCATTTTACGAGTTATAATTTAGTTAGTTGAAGGCGACTGTGGATCAGTGGTTAGAGTGTCGGGGCGCTGGCCTGAAATACGCTGGTTCGAGACTGAGTCTCGGCAGATCAGATATTTGCAGTCGCCTCCTCTTGGAAAGCAATGACAACCTACCAAGAGATTGCCTAGTAACCTCTCCAAACTAGCCGCTCGGAACCGGCGTTAAAAAGTAGGTCCCGTATATCTGTCTAAAAACAGCTAAACACACTCAGCACAGGTATATGTGGAGGGAGACCTGATATGGCACTTAAAAGAAGAAGAATTTAGTTAGGATGTAAAAGATGACGAATGTATAATTATATGATGAAACCCTAGACAAACAGTATAAACCCCTTTTTGTAAATAAATACTTGTTCGTGTTATTTCAAGACCCCTAATGAGGTAATAAGCGAAACCTTTTCCCACATTAATGAGGTAAAATTTGACTCACAAGTTTGTATTACTACGCTACAGCTCTGAGGTAAGACTCAATTTTTTAGTCTAAAACGTTCACTGAGAAAATAATTGTCTAATCACTAATATTTACAGAAAGAGTGCGTACCGAGTCTTCTATTTTTACTCCAATTTTCTCTTGTTAATTCACTAGCTAAATTAAATCAACTTAAATAAAGAAAAGCGATGAAAAGGCTTATGTGTCTGTTTTGTAGAAAGAATAGAACTTGTTCTGGTAAATGTCACTTAGAGGGGATCAATATAAACCTAAGAACAAAAGACCCTCCCCCCTGTGAACCCCTCCCCCATCCCTCGATGTATTCAACCCTTAATCTTTATTCTTCTTTTGTTTCTCAACTCATTATTCATTTAATACGTATGAATACGGTTTACAATCGAGGGGTGATATTCGGAATATTAAAAAAAAAAATAAAGTATTCACTTGTTGGCAGAGATTGGAAAAATACATAATTTCACCTGTCTGAGATAGAAAATACTTTTGTAACAAAACACGTCCACAGAAGTCAAGCCGTTGATTTTTCAATTAATATCACGGTTAATAAATTTATAAAATTAACATTTTTATTCTAATATTAACTAAATGTTTTAATTTAACATACTGAGTGTTTTACAATTTTATTGCACATTAAATGGAATCTGAATTCTCTGTACTTCGAAATTAACAATCGTTTGTCATATAACAATTGTTATGCGACCAGCTTGCTATAACAACAAAACGAATTTATCTATCTCCGATCAGGTATTTGATCCCATGGAAAATAACAGATAAAATATTTTTAATTAAAAAGACTGATGTTGAAGGTCAAACCTTCGAAACTAAGAGTCCTTAACAAAAAATTATAGAGTATTTTAGTGTTTAGGAGTGAGAAATTAATATAATTTATCTTTTTATGTTTAGCTCCTTCGTATTAATAATATAAAATTTTGAAATGGATAAATGAAATTTAATAAATGTTCATGTTGAATTATTTATTATTGTAAGTTACTAGTTTCGCCATTGTTTGGCTCATCAGACCTATTTACATTTTGTGTTTATAAAATTTTTTTGGTTGAACAATACATTTCACTGGGAAATCACAGATAACATATCACAACAGATCAGTTTTTATCCATTCATGACGGACCAGTTCCAGAAAGAATACATTCGACGAGAGACAGTCCAAGAGTTAAAAAGTGGTTAAATATTTAAAAATAGTGTCTCCATGTCAAATCACACCCCCAAGGGACGATCCACCATGATCGAAAAAATTATGTTTATATATAAAGGGTATCCCAAAATTCACGTAAGAAGTAATTTTGATAGAAAACACAGGTTTTTAATTAAAAAGTGTACATGTTTTATTGATTCATAAAGTATACAGTATAGGGTTAGGTATAAAATAGGATATCGGGTAAAAGGCCTCCTGTCCTGGCTTTGCTGTCGATTACGCACATTTTAAAAAAATTCCATAAGCTTTTTGCTTAAATGTGGCTGAATTTCGTTGATAAAGCGCTCAATTTCCTCCCTTCAAGGCGTGGGTGGTCGAGGGCTTGTTG
Organism: Forficula auricularia; assembly: GCA_024734495.1. Taxonomy (NCBI): domain Eukaryota; kingdom Metazoa; phylum Arthropoda; class Insecta; order Dermaptera; family Forficulidae; genus Forficula; species Forficula auricularia. Next base: position 24,033,988 of record JALMQS010000085.1, on the reverse strand, counting down.
TCATAAGCCATAAGAGTTCAAAAAACTCCAAAGAAAAAAGTCCAACAGCGCTAAATCGCATGATTTGGGCGGCCAATTCTGATCACCAAAACTGGAAATTACGCGACCAGGAAAAGACTCTTGTAGTAAATGAATTGTTTCTAGAGCAGTGTGCCATGTGGCACCGTCTTGTTGAAAACACATATACCACAACAATATCTTGCAATTTAGACACAAAAAACTGGATTATCTTGTCGCGATAGCGAACAACATTAAGTGTTATTGCCTGACGAGCCGCATTTTCGAATAAGAATTATCCGATGATACCTCCACCCTAAAATCCGCACCAAACAATGACACGATGTGGATGCATTTGTTTCTCAACAATCATTCGTGGATTTTCTGAACCCCAATTGCGCCAATTTTGTCGATTAACGAAATCATCAAGATAAAAATGAGTCTCACCGCTGAATATTTTAATTTTGTTCGAAAAATCAACATCAACTTGTTGTTCCATAATAAATTCAACGAATTCTCTTCGCCGATATGCTATTCTATACATAAACCTATACTGTATACTTAATTTTTAAGGATTTAGGTGTCGGTTCTAGGTGAAACATTATAAATAACTTATGAGGAGAATTTTCTAGGTTAAACCTAGAAAATTCTCCTCATAAGTTACTGTATACTTTATGAATCAATAAAAAATTTACAATTTTAAAAATAAAAACCTGTGTTTACTAACAAAATTACTTCTTGGGTGAATTTTGGGACGCTCATATACCATTGTCTGTAGATAAAACTACTAGGATAGACCCCCAGAGCTAATTGTGATTCGCCGTTTGAGAAACGTTGTTCTAATCGATTCCTAGCTAAATTTAAAACTTCATTGCTCTATCTCTTATGCTAAAATTAAGTCAAATTGAAAGTTTTTGCCGAGAGTAGCAGAATTTTTATATATTGAAGGAGACAATAAAAAGTAGTGTCTTCTGTACGGATTATAATTTTATTTATTTATAATGAACATTATAGTTTCGAGGCTTTGCCTCTTCATCGATCTATTACAATGTATTCACAGGAATTAATTTATGAATGAAGAGATTTACATTTTTCATGTGTTGAGGTTATAAATTACATGAGAGGCTCTATACATTGTAATAGACTGATGAAGAGGGCAAACCCTCGAAACTATAGTCTCGTTATAAATAAATAAAATTTATAATTCCAGCAGAAGACACACTCTTTTATTGTCTCCTTCAATAAAATTAAGTCGTTAAATACGTTTTCGCAACATGTCCAATCAACTCGGCTCTATTTTCGACTAAAGACACATCTCATGTTTTATGATATGAATCTCATAATTGTTGTTTATCTTTGTTGTTGTGATACTCCTCTATCCATCCATCACTTGTTTTTCGTAATCTTATTAAAAAAAACTTCTCTTAATCAACACTCAATCTTCTTCACTTTCCCAGATGGCTCATTTTTTTTTTTTGTAATTTTCTTTTATACAATCTTGCTTTCATCTAAGCCTATCTTGAAACCGGCTGTCAGTTTTTTCTTTCTTCTTTCCCCAGCCCCTTGTTTGTTTTTATCCGTACTTTCACAAATAGCTATAGTAATTTAAAATGTGGTTTCATTTCAGAGAACTGAGCCTGGCAACACTTAAAGCTTAACGGCCTGAGCACCCCCGCCCGTTCGGGTATTATTTTTGCTACGAAAACAAAAATGAATTCCCGTCTAGATTCTTTTTGCGTCCATACTCTTTTTCTTGGAAATTCAATTTTAAAATCAAATAAATGACAACGGATCGGTGCTAGACTTTATCCATAGTCATTTGAAATATTAATATGTTTATTCCTTTATTATTAATCAGATAAAGCAACCAACCAAATAAATAAAAAAAAACAAAGTAGGTACTACTATATTACTGTATAGTAAAGTACTTTAAAATGCAATTTTCTTAAAAACTTGATATAATCTTTTGGAGACTTGATTTTAACTCGATTCCTCCATGTCTTCAGCAATGGTTACCAATAATAACCGAAAGGTCAAAAATCCAATATAGAATGGTTATTCCTCAAGTATTAGATGAGAATCAATCGCTTCTTTTGATTTTAAGTTGATTCCTCTATGTCTTCAGCAAAGGTAACGTATAAGAAAACGCAGTTGCTATGGTTTCTTATAAAATTTCCTCCCAAATTTTTAGCATTTCACAGAGAGAAGCTTATCCATTCTTACTTAAGCAAGGTTAAATGAGCTATATTAAACCGATCAAATGAATAAAATTTAAAGAATTAAAAAAAAGATACTATTGAAGGAGACAATAAAAGAGTGTGTCTTCTGCTGGAATTATAAATTTTGTTTATTTATAACGAGACTAAAGTTTCGAGTCTCGTTATAAATAAATAAAATTTATAATTCGAAACACGCTCATGTCTCCTTCAAATATATAAAAATTACTGCTACTCGGCGAAATTTCAATTTAATATAAAAAGTACTATCTTACTCTATAGTAAAGTACTTTAAAATATAATTTTACTAAAAACTTTATTTAACCTTTTTTCTTGGTCCCCATGTTACTTAAATAGAAATATTAAATTTATGCAAAATTGGTTAAGCCATTTTCAAAATATTTAGAAAAACTAAGAAAGTACTAGTATAAAGTACTAACTGTTTGTCGGCCGATATGTACCAAAAACTTAATCAGTGCTTCATTTTGTTAAAGTAATATGATAGGTTTTCAGTTTCATTTCAATTGGTAGTACGGTGTGGAAAAAAATCCTGAGATTTGACCTAATAATATATATTTTATTTGTTCTAAATTGAACCAATTATTTTACATTAATGTATACATTGTATTTGAGCTTCGACTTCGAAGATTACTTCTCCACCATCGACTGTCCTTGATCATCTTTTTAATCCTTGTTTTTAATAAGAGGAAAAAACTAATTAAATAAAAAAAAACTTCCGATATTTGTGTCAATCCAATTATCCTCCGTCTCTTCACCTTATTTGTTCTAATAATAATAAATAATAATAATAATAAATTTTATTGAACCAATTATTTTACATGCATTAGCGTATACATTTTATTTGAGCTTCGACTTCGGAGATTACATCGACTGTTCTCGATCTTCTCGGGCTTGCGATAATGTTTTTAGTCCGTGTTTGTAGTAAGAGGAAAAATTCACGAAATAAAAAACCTCTTTGCCGTTATTTATAAAAGAAAGGAAAGAATCAGAGGAAAATGATGATGCTATGATGAAAGATGAGCGTTAGGTCCTTTAGAGTTCCAGTATTAGGGGTTGAACTAAGGAATTATTATTTAACAGATTTCTCGTGTTCTTTCTGAAACAAATGTGCAGATTCATTCAGTTGATCTTTGTTTGAATAAATTCCAGCACATATCATAGGAGATATCAACATTCCATTTCAGAACCCATTCTGAGATAATTTCATTCAAATCATTCTGAGGTGATGTGTGTGTTCTGTTTAACCTTTTCTTCTTTATTGAATAGTTATTTTAACAGATATTCATATAAATTGTTTGAGCTTACCGACTTTGGAATTCTTCTCCATATCAGTATAGATCTCTTTTTGTAGATCAGCATTTTCATCTGAAGGAGAAAAACAGTTGAAATATTTTCCTCTTTTGATGGTGTTCAGATTCACTTATTTTGTTTATCCTCCTCTCGTTGTTATTTCTTTGTTGTTTAATTAATTGGGTTTAATAAATTGTATTATATTCCTTTGTTGTAGATTTTCAAAGTTGGTAAATTTATTAAAATTTGATGGGGTTTCTGTCAGAAACTTCCCAAGAATAAAGATATAAAAACATGATCAGTAGACATATCTGGGACTAAAGTTCCACCCCAATGACTCAAATAAACATAGTCTCAGAATGCTCCTCTTTAATTCAATCTAATCAGATTCCAACGGTGACAGGAAATTCATGGTATCAATCCTTTGAAATTGAAATATACGGAACAACAACAACGCATTGGATAAACCCACGAACATCATTGTCGATGCAGATACATTCTCAGAATGAATTTAATTAAAATGTTATTCTCAACGCTAGAACAAGGCTGGAACGGACTCACTCAACTCAGAAATCAACATCATTATAAACAAACATCAAGGCCACATAGACTATCGAATACAAAGAATCAACGAAGACAAACAAGCATGAGCAGTGTTCTCTCTTCCTCAATTAAATGCAATAATCCTGAACAACGAAACCTGCAGGAGCACCATCTCAGATGACATAGATAACGTACGTAAGGATTATCTATTTACAACAGCTCTGCAATTATCAAGAATAAATCAACAGAACGCATCCCTGTCTATACCCCTATTCACATTCATGACCTTTTTGATGTCAGAAAAGACAGTTTTAAATAACTAATATTAAATATGAACATGTGAATTATACATTAATAATTTAGCCCATGGCAGCCAGTACGTGGAACCCTTTCAGTGGGGTTCTGTTGTAGTGTCTCTTAGAAGATCCATCATCTATTGATGCCACAGTCCCTGACTGGTTTGGTCTGCTGTCCGTCTCCCTCCGACTGTCCCCGCAGCTGGGCAGCCTCCCTCATAGTGTCAGCGTCTGCCTCCCAGTGTTGGATGAGAATATTAATCAGTTTATGCCTTCCCCTTTCCTTCCCCTCCCATATCTTCTTCCTGGTAAGAACAATTTTTATTTAAAAGCAGATGTTCCGTTAATCCTTTTCAAAACTCTATTTTGCCTTAAGATCCTATTATCACTACTTTATTCTTCCAATAATCCATATCAGAAAATTAACTTGGGTTATGCTGTGACCTCAAACACATACCATTCTCATTATTGCTGTGTGTCCTGCCTGTTCTGTTCTTCTCTCACTCTCTCATATATTCTTCTCATAATAAAATCCATCATCACTACTCTCAATAAAACTGGGGCAGCAAATTAAATTCTATCCAATTCAGCCTACCATACAGAAAATCAAGGAATTCCTCTGGCACTGTCCAAACTGTACTTCTATACTGACAAACCTAACATATGGAGATAAGGCATAGGGACATCATTTAACAACAGAAATTGAAACTCCATCTAAATTCTTTCATGATCAACAACAACATATATTGCTAAAATGTACTATTATAAAACCATAGAAAACTATAAAATTGATTGTTTGAAAATGGTACAAAATTGAAAAACATCTGCTTGTTTATTTATACTTATATCATCCCATTACCTTAACGAGGCGATGTGTGGCCTAGCACGGTCAAAAGAATCTACATATCCATAGAAGTAAAGGGCCTAAGCCTAGAAGGGAGATTGATAACGCAAGACTGAAATCTGCTGAATGCTATGATTTTTGTATATTACTTCTATACGTATGAGCAACTTATATTAATTCTGTATAAACGAAAATAAATAAATAATCACAATGCTTTAAAATGTCAATAAAATCATTCAAAAAATGAAATTTTCTTCCTTTTTTTTTAAATCTGTTGAATGCTTAATAGAGATTGTGGTGTTGGTGCAAGGTGAAACATCTTTAATAAAGATAAATGTAAATAAATATTTTACGAGATATTAATTTACTATGAGTTAGGTTTTCTAGGTCACTTGTTTCACATTAAAAATTAAAAAAATAAAAGAGGTAATTTTTTTCAATATATATCGTATATTTCGGGCTATCAACCCACTTCATGTATTACAGAAAATAACTGTTATTTTCGAAGACCTAACTCATAGTAAATTAATATCTCATAAAATATTTATTTACTTTTATCTTTATCTTCTGAATGCTATGATTTATTTTAATTTTATTTTAATATTTTAATATTTTATGATTTATGTATACTACTTCTATACGTATGAACAACTTATATTAATTCTGTATAAACGCCATAGAAAATCCAAATAAATAAATAATCACAATGCGTTAAAATGTCAATAAAATCATTCAAAAAAATATTTTCTTCTATTTTTTTTTATAAATACAATGATTTCAGCACCAGAACTAACTTTATACAACCTTTTGTTTTTGAATTATTGTAATTATTAGATTATCAGGTTCAGTCATGCTTGAGAATTATTTTTCCCCACGTTTCAAACATAGCTGGCCTCGAATAACCAAAAAACAAAAAAATAATAAAAATTATTGAATGAATATCTTACTAGATCTCGGTGAGGCTTAGGGTAGGCCGAGAGGGTGAACCACGACCTATTATTGTGTACACCTACTTCCACTTTCATTTCCAAGTAGAAGACAATAGATTAACGGGCATTATCTTCCAAAATAATTCCAAAGACGGTGTACTCCTAATTCCAATCGCGGTTCACCCTCGTACTAGGCACACACAGTCGATTTTCAGTCGAGGGATAGTTTAGTTGATGGACATAAATATATTAAGTTTAATGTAGGTGCATACACAACACAACTGCAGATAAACTAGATTATTTAATCAAAATCGATCGATGAGCACTTTTGATAAAAAAATCGAGCTTAGTTAGTTAATTAGAGTTGGTTATAAATTGATAATGCATCACGATTTCAAACTAACCCAACTAAATTGTTGGGTTGACTGAAAATCGACTGTGTGTGTGCCTAGCCTTAGAGCATACGAAGATTTAATGCAAAGGAATTTCTACAAATTAAGTGTGAATTAGTAAAACCATTTATTTTCGGCTTGACGAGCGACAATTAAATTTTCCACTCGCTAAGCCGCAAATGTCAATTTTTTAAGAGAAGAAAATGCTACCATTGACAAGCGTAGAAAAAACCTTTTTTCACATGAAATCAATTGAAAATGTATATGGAAGGTGATATATTCAGACTCCCTTGTTTTGGTACCACTCTCGATTATTATTATTATAATTATTGATTTATATAATAAGCATTTCTTTATAATTCAAAGGGACTGTCAAACAAAATTTATTCTCTTGATAAATTTCTAAATAGCTTAATCTAAATCTCTAAATCTACTTTATGATCTTATTAGTATTTTATTGCCTGCCTACCTACACTCTGACCTGGCATTTACACATTTTCTTCAACGTCTCTTTTCAATAGTATATTATATACAATACATTTATAGTATTAAGGTTGTCCTTTTGTGCTTGAATAAAACTATTTCGAAAGTGTTGACATTTCGATGAGTAAGCCATTTATATTCTTTATTCTCGGACATTTTTCTAATGAAAGAGAAAATGATTTCTCTTCGAATCGTTCTCTGTCTGAAAACACTGTTAATATGGTGTATTCCATAGATTAATATAGAGTGGAAGGCTACCGTATATAGAAAAAGCGCTCTCTAGCGACTGGACTTAGCATACTCTTAATCCTTAAGAGCTATCCAAAGATCATAGAACATTCAAAACCTTTGTCATAGATAAAAGATACATATCCTTTATGTTATATATATAAGCTTATTTTTTTACTCTTGATAATGTCACCAAAATTTGCCCCGAAGAGAGCGGTTTCCGCCATTTTATTGCTCAATGGTTTTGCCCTTGTCTCGCCAGAGAGCTCTGTAACTCATATCCGCTAAAATCCATTGGTTCCTTATGGAGCCTTCCGCTCTATATTAATCTATGGTCTATTCGACTTACTATTGCACTGAGCTGGGGGTGAAATTTGCAAACAAGTTTTAGTACGCATGCTCAGTTCGATGTTGTGCAGTGCTATTGCATTAAACTTCATGATATTTATTAACACGTACATTTCCAAAACTCGATATTATTTCCGTTATATTCCGTTTAGTAAAGTAAAATAAATGGCGGTAAATAAAGATGGAAAATATATGCTTAATAACATTTTAAAAGAGCCATTATCCCACAGAAGTTGAACCAGAGTACCAGATTCGCTTCTTCAATATGCAATTAAACAATTAACCAATTCTCAACCTTACATAGCACCATTTGTTTTAATTTAACAAAATGAGTATGGTGAATATTTTTTCTGTTAAAGTGAAATTTAAGGAAAAGAATTAATCAAGTCATGACGAAATATATAAAAATAGTTGTTTGATATGTTTAATTTCATGTCAGAAGAGCTTAAGTGCCAACTTACGAACCCGGATATTTCTAGATGGCCTTTTCAACTCATTTCTAAGAATCATTTCGTTAACTTGTAACATGAAGGAGATTCTCTCTAATGATGCTAAAATTTCAAAAAAAAAAGATCTTCATAAATAAAAAAACTCACTTGTTTTTAATTATAATATAAAACTTAATGGTCGCACTGGTTGCCTTGAGGTTGAGAAGTTCGAATCAAAAAGATGAGCTTTAGTGATGAGCAGAATTGGCCGTGGTCTTGCAAAAATACCACTCTGGTCTTGGTCTTGCTTTGCTTATCACTAATGAGCTTTGTAAAATCGAAGACATTTACCGTTTATTGTTATCTATTTAGGCCTAAAAATTTTCAAGTTTACAATGAAAATCACATTTTGAATCTAATATAACCATTAAATAGATTTTTAGCACTTCTACATTGAACTATTGATCGGAACCTTTATGATCCATTATCATTTATTGGATATTCTATGTATTTTGTTTCCGGATAATTGATTTAAATTATCTGTTAATGCTTAAACTCTGCCAAAGATCAGGGATTATCATAAAGTCTGAATTATATTATGCAAGTTTTATTCGATTTACAGCCAAATAGACAATTTTTATACCTGCAGCAAGACCTAGTTTGTCTATTTTGTTGTATTTTTATTTGAGAAGTTATTTGAGTAAGTTTAAGAGAGAACCTGCACAGTTCAAAAAAATCAAGAATTTATGATTTTTTTATTGTTCATTAATATTATATTTTATAAACATTATGATGTTAAAATGATCGAATTCCATTTGATCTCCTGAGTTAATCAACATATATGTATGATCGTCTCGGAAGATGGTATGATGTTGGCTTATTTCAGTCTACTAAGTCATGTTGCTAGAATCATTCCGTAATTGATTAGTTGAGCTTTGAAAGCGTTGAAATAATTCTATTGTAAATTCAAAGAAAATAATACTCCATTCAATAGAGGTAGCAAGAAATCCGTCGCCATAATACCCACATTTTAGAGACAAATTTTTATATCATACATAGATATAAAGACATACTAAAGATGGTCAATTGCGAGTTTTTGTTTTGGACCTTGGAAAAAATTCGACCACTACCAAAATAATAATTCGATTTTTGATTTCAGGGAATATATCGTTCTTTTAAGTCGTGTGCCTCAAAAAGAGGCTTCGTGATCGGTGTGTAGTATTCTACAGACCGACGTTCATGGGATATAGGTAGTGTAGTAAGGTCCCTCTCTTTTCTACACCAGTAATCCAACCATTAAAGCTGATACAGCCGTGCTTGCAGGGAATATATACTAGTACATATTATATATATATTTCAAGTTTGTATTTTATTTATCTACAATTCTCTGACATACGGACAGATAGACATACAGATATTGAAGGCACACAAAGAGTCCCGTTTTACTTATTAAACAGGACCCTTCAAATGTTATAATTGTCCCCTTAAGTACTATTCAATTTATTGAATATTAAAATTACACCATGCTGCATATAGTATATCGTAAGCAATTTTACTGTATCTTGAATAAACACGAATATCACTTTCACCTACTACTATATGTATACATATCATTAGATTCAGAAAAAAATACTGCGTCATGTGGTTTGAGTCTTGTTTTTCAACAATAAATTTTTATTTAGATACGACGTTCAAAATTTAAAAAAAAAATATACTAAATGTACGATAAATGTTGTAAAAAAACCAAAATCCGCTAGTTTTCACATTTAAATAGATAATTGTAAATTGTGAGTTTTATTTTAAAACAAATGGAGATGGGATGGGATCCCAAAAATTTCGGTTCTACTTATTTTATTTTGAGAAATATTAAAATTTTAAATCGTTTTTTGACTCCCCTGTAAAGTTCCATTTTCGAGATAGACCAAGATTGCTTTCTAGCGTAGATATGGTTAACTATCTCAAGGGGCTAAACTGAGAGTTCCAAAAACTTTCACAAAAGATAATATTTGAAAAATTATTATATATGGTAATGTTTTTATAATCATTTATTAACAGTTAAATATTTTATTATCAATTTAATTCAATAAAACTTTTGCTATTTTTTTTGTTTGAAAATTTCCTAAAAACTGCTCAATCAAATTCACTCAAATCCATCTATGTATAATTCATAGTGTTTTTTATTGGTAAGTACTTAATCCCTTCAAATTCTTTGATATTATATCCTTGTAATTTATGAATATATTATCAGCCTTTATTGTTGAATCAAGTGTTGATAAATGGCATTTTTGACCCAGAAATAATCTCGAGGAAGAAACCTGTTGTTGTATTGTCACCTGAAGACACTCATCTCTGCCATGCCACCTGTTGTATTTGGCCCTTGACTCTCGGAAGCCTTATTGTCACTTTTATCCTTTTACTTAATCATCTATTGGATTACTCAAACAATTTAACAAGTTTTTTTTAGTAAGAGTTTACTTATATCCGGTTACTGAGATTTTAAAAATATATATATTTAAGCATCCTAAATCAAATTAAATAATTCAAACAGTTGAATCTACGTATCTTTTCTTGAATTAAAAAAATGACAGCACACGATTTTATATATAAAACAAAAACAAATAAGAGAGTAATTTATAGTCTATAGAAAATAAAGAGAGATGGTCAACTGCTAAATTCGAGGTGTTATGGATAATTTTATATTATGACAATGCGGTTGTTTCACCATTTCGGGAAATGAACCCGATGGCCAAAAAATGCACCCTGGGCACTTGACTTGTCCACAATTTAATTCCCGAAGGGGTGAAACAACCCTTCTGACATGATAAGAATGATCCATACCAGCTCGGATTTAGTTAGTTGAATATTTCTCTTTATTTTTCATTGAAATTTTAAAACTACTATTATCGGCTCGGTCTTTTATATACAAATCAGGAATAGAGTCATTCTATTTCTAGGGCCGGATTTAGACTTGATAAGGCTCTAAGCTATTCGAGATATGGGGCCATTTATAAGTCCAGATATTATATGCCAATGCCAAATATGATTTTCGGATTCCTAGAGGGTTAAATTGAAATACAATTAAGAAGTATATACATATTAGTGTAATAATAAATTTTTAACCTAAAATTGTTTTTATTCATAACAACCTTAAAAATGCAAACTGGTAAAAAGAAACAAAAGTTCTTTTAAAGGGCACAATTTACAAAGGCTTATTATCTAATCTCTTGATACATGTTATAAGGATTAAGGAATTATATTAAACTAAAATATTTTCTTTCTTGCCTTTGCCAGAGCAAAGTGACTTATGACTAGGGTTCGGGTCGATATGCACCAAAAAACAGCAACATATGCATTTTAAAAGGAAATATGCACTTAAAATATGCATTATAAACCCATAATACATATTTAACCTGAAACGGAAATTAAACTCAGGAAAAGTAAAAAAAAAAATAACTACACTTATTTATGGGTTAAGATCACATAGAAATATTTGGTAAAGACCTATCTCTTTTTCGCATATTTGGCAAAATATTATTTTACCATTATTTTTTGGCATTTTCAGTTCCAAGAAAAACAGTTTAAAATTAATGTTAACGAAAATAAATTTAAAGAAATTCTGGTTTTTTATATTTTTTTACCATAAAAGAACATGCACGCATGTTTGTTTCTCTATTTAAAAATTTTAGGCAACTGCAGAATTATTTAATATAAAATTAATATTTTCAAGTTTATTTTTAAAGAAAATTTAATATTTTTTTAGAAAAATTTTCATAGAAAAATATTTATGTTATGAGACGTCCGGACAAATAATGCTGCAGTATATTTAAGTATATATGACAATTGCTCACTCGGACAATTTGTTTGGGGGGCCTCCAAGAAAGTGGGGGCCCTAATCTATAGCTCGTGTAGCTTAAATCCTGCATGCACTGTCTATTGCCATTCGATTTTTGAAATTTTTTAAAAATCGAAAGTCTCTAAACCGTCTAATCAATATGTATGGTATGCCTGTATGTTAAGATTAGAATCAACGAACGGGGAAATTTTTTAATGATGAAGATCGATTCTTTACGCGTGCCGTGTGTCAGATGTTGTTATACCTCGATGGATAAGCCAAGTGCCCGGATTGCACTCTTTTGGCATTGTGGTTCGATTCCCGAAAGGGCGAAACAATCCTTCTCACTTAATAAAAACTACCTGGAGGCACCGAGCGATGCTCGGTAACTTCTTCCTTCAGTTAAAAGCTTTATTTTAATATTATTTTTAATTTAAAATTCAGATAAAAATGTCGATTTTTATTTGAGAGCCGTTTTCAAATTAAAAAAAAATACAAAAATATATAATATTCGCCCACTGTACCCCCCCCCCCAACCACCTCCACCCCGCTCGACCCCGCCCCCGAAACCTCTCCCTACCCCCGGATCCCCCACCACTGCACCCCGCCTCCTGCACCTGTTTTGATTCAACCATATGATTCATTTTTATTCATCCAATTGTTAATAAATAAAATCCTATCAAAATGTGTTGTTTTTTCAGAAAATTGAGATCTGCTTATGCGAAATATATTTTTAAATAAATTCTTGATTATTTTTTATTCTATTAAATAAATAAAGTTCTTTATAAAAACAATTATAAAACGTTTATTAATATTTCTAACGTTTAGGGAGAACAAAATATGTTAAAATCCACAATCACAATACTTCTTCAAGGCCTTTGAGAATAAAGGATTAACCCGACCCATTGTTTGCCTGGGTACGAAAGGAAAAGAGTAACCTTTTTTAAAACCCTAAGAATGGGATTTGTCTACCTGAGAATAATTAATTTGATTACGAAAAAACCCATCAAAAACAATTTTGTCGAAGATGAGACCGTGACAGATCGAATTGTCACCCCCAAAAACCCCCTAACCTGTGAATTTCATCAAAATCGGTAGAGTCGTTTTCAAAATAGAACCAAGATACAAATATATATATACATATATATATATATATATATATATATATATATATATATATATATATATATATATATATATATATATATAAATATACAATTTTTGCTCGTTTAATAAGAGTAGATAATCCATAACAACTCAGATCTAGTAGTTGTTCATCTCTCTTGATTTTTCATAGAAATTTTTAAGCTACTACTTTTAGCATTTGTATTTTAAATTGTAATTTATATTATTTTTCTGGTTAGCGGGAAGGCCATTCTTGAAGATCCAGATGGGCACATAGATTTACTTCAGGAACTTGAAATCATACCCAAGTGAGCTCTTTTTACTCTCACCTTCTATTATCCAAGTGAATCATATTCTAACCTAGATTCCATCCATAGTTTACTCATTCTTTTTCTTCACTTACTCTACTTGATTTGTTCATTTGTTGAGCTTACTATAAAAACAAAACGGCTTTACTTATGGGTAATTGAACCCATGAGAAATAACAGATGAAATATTTATAATTAAAAAGACTGTTAATGAAAGATCAAACCTTCAAAACTATAGCTTCTAACAAATAAATTATATATCGTCGCCTTAGAGAGTAAACCTGCTAACTCACAACAAGGAAATTTTACAGGGCAGAGAAAAAACTATTTTTCACATTTATTTTCTATAACTTACGATCGTAATTTTAAGTAGCAGTTTTACTTGGACGATGCTGCATCTCTTTTTCTGTTGAAAGGTATTAAAATGTCATATATGATAAAAAATGGAGTTAGCAGGTTTACACTCTAAGCCGACGATATGCGTATTTATATACATACGAGCTTTTCGTGCGTGCCTTCGGCACGCCCTCGAAGCTCGGCCCTCCGGGCTGGTGCCCTGGCGAGGCAGCGTCTCGGTCCAAGACGCTAGCTCCTCTTAAAAAACCACACTCCAAATGTATACCCGTAAACTACCGAAAATACATCGTCTCTGCCAAAAGTTTCGCCTCTTTAATTTTTGAGTGGAGGGGGGGGGGGGGGGGGGGTAGTTATGAATAATATGCTTAAATTTCATTTTTTCCTTTTCAAAACAAAAATAATGGAAATGATTTATGAACTGCAAAAAAAATTCGCAGGCTGAATCATGGAAATTATTCAAATTTACGCGGCTCAATTAATTTAATTAATTACAAAAAATATATTTAATGTTTCTTAATTTAAAATGAATTGGAGTCTTTCATTTCAAAATTACATTTATACTTCAAATTGCTCGGTTAATGAAAATCGATTGGAGCCATCAGTTTAAAATCTGAGCTGACAATTATATTTCAAATTTGCCTCGTTAATTAATATAAATTTAATGTTTCTTAATTTAAAATCTATTGGTGATTTTTCATTTTCATTCGAGTTCAAATGAATACAATATTATCTCGGCACAGTCTAAATCAAAAATATATAGTTTTAGTAACAGAAATCAAAATACAATATAATTATTAATGTTTCAATGGCGTAATGGCTAGAGCTAATGCCCTTAGTTCAAGAGTTCGTCGGTTCGATTCTAGACAAGACGGTAATTTTTTTAGAGAAATTTCTCTAAGCGTTGTTACAAATTAATCTAGACAAATATATATAGTATGTTTATGTTTACTTAGATCAAGCAGAGAACAACCTCATTGAGTTCTTTTTATGACTCTTAACTGGTGTTGCATCAAACCAGTTCTATTTAATATACCTAATTGCAGCAAAAAGTGAAACTTTTTCAAGACGAGCTAGGCTGTTTGCAGTTTTGGTGAATTAATTAATTTATTAAATGTTAATTAAAATTACATCTGTTCGATTGTTTTTTTTTTTAATTATGGAAATAGATTACAATCTCAAAATATATTTTTTTAAATAATTTTGAATTTTAGAAAGCCCCAAATCTAATTAGTACTCCAGATGGGAAATAGAAATATTTTAGCACAAGAACGAACTATTTACGACTTTTCGTTCTTAATTTATCGTGGGTATCTGAATCCAGACATACAGACACCAAAAAATAATAGTTGAAAATGAGATTTCTCCACGTTCCAGACATTTTTCAACACAATGAGCAAGAAAAATAAATTGGACATTTTTGAGTGAATTCAACACTAGGCTCGCCCGGGAGGCAATTATCGCCTGCTTTCCGGGCCTACCGAGTAAAACTATTCTTGACTCTCACGGAACAGTTATTCACTTTCCGTGGAACAACAATGTTTCAGCGGGACATAGTTTGGTAAACTCTGGCTTAGAATAATGTATTCAAGTTGAAAAACTAGTTACTCATCTTTTCTAATGACAAAAAAAATTCGCAATTTGTATTGCAAATTTGTGCCCATTAAACTCTAAAGAAATGAATTAACCCACACAGACACAGGTGACATCTCGCAAGCTCTCTGCCTTGTCACCATGGGACAAGAGACCAGGACGGTGTCGAAGTGATTAATTAACTAAACATTAAAACACACTTTTATATATTCGAAATTCCAATCTTCCTTTAAAAAATATATAGGTATATAATATATTTATTTTTATTATTTTTCTCTGGAAGTTTATAAAGGAGTACATTTTTATGGGTAGTTAATTTGGACTGTCTTAGCAAACAAGTTTTATTTTAACGATAAGTTGCTCGCTCTCTCACTCCCTGGCTCTTTAATTATAATTGATTTTAATTGCGCCATCTATTTTTTCGGGTTTGATTTAGGTTTATGAACATTTTAAAAAACGATAAAATTTTTGTTATTATAATTATTTTGTTTTTTAAATGTAAATTAAATCTACCATACATTTATTTTGATGTCCATATTTTTATTAAGAAAATAACATTAAGTGAGATTAAATGTGATTTTGAAAAAGTTAAAATTATTTCTTTGGTGATTTCTTAATAAATCTTGGTTTACACCGAGAATATAATGACCTTTTTTGACCCTGGGAACAATTTTAGAGGGTTTAAGAGCGAGCCAGTGTGCAGCTCTTAATATTACTCATTACTAGAGACCGGATTCCTATGCAATTGCATATTTTTTTTTGCCGCCACATGCGACCCAAGGGATCAATTATCTATCCGAATCATGCATCTAGGTTCTAGGATACTGTGGGTTAAATTTTTTACTACATATTTTTACATATTTGAGTAATATTGCATAAAATTGCATATTTGAAGAATTTTTTTGTCAAATATTGCCTATTTCAAAAGTCAATACAGATTTTTTAAAAGTAAATTTTCGGAGAAAGAATAAAAAATGAAGAAATATATATATAAAGTTCCTTTAAATTTGACCCCATTACATCTGAGGATGTGGAGCGTTTCTTTTCATTGTATAAATCAATTTTAAGTGACTGTAGAGCATAATAACCTGAAAATAATTTAGAAAAATACTTGTAAACATAAATTATTCACAATTACAATCAAATTTTTATTATTTTTGAGATCCATTTTTAATTATTTCTTTATTATTATTATTATTATTATTTTTAATGGCTTTCAGTAACTATAGCCCATTTTGGCCATTGAGTGTTCGTGTGTGTGTGTGTGTGTGTGTGTGTGTGTGTGTGTGGGAAAGTGTGTGTAAATTAGTGTAGTGATCAGATTATAGCCGGACAAATATTTGCATTACTTTATTAGTTTATTATTTGTACGTCAATAAGAAAAGCTTGTTAATATAAAAAAATAAAACAATAATATACAATCGTGTCTGTGAAATAAATCTACAAACAACACGTCTGGAGTCAGCCAGAATGCAGAAGCTGCTCAGGATGGACAAGTTTGGCCCTCAAGCGCCTAAAGGGACTTCACTCCTAATTTGGTTAGGGGTTTTTCCCCTAGACTGGTAGCCGATCAAGGCTGAAGAGTCCTATCTACCCTTTCCTTATTAGTAGACTCCTACGACAAGCAGGGAGTACTACGGGTCTACTCTATATCCAACCCGCGGGACTAACACCGAGAATACGCGTATTGAAATAATGAGAGTCAACTTTAATACAGGCAATATTTACCCCAAATTAATTTCAAAAATCTCAAATAAGAAAAAAGCTTGATTCCCATGGGTCCGTCATTCAGAAATAGGTTGATCTGGAAGCACACTATTATTATTTACGAACTTTTACGGCCATTCCATCGAGTCGCCTTCGTAGCTCGGGCCTTCGGGCAGCGTCTCAGATCCCCGAAAATTTGACTTTCAGAAAAACAAAAAATGAATATACGACTTCAAATGTGCACTAAAAAATTATATTTTAAAGTCAAATCAATGTCATGGAGTGAGTGAGTGATCTGTTTGGGCTCTTCCCTTTCATTTGAAATGTTCAGGAGAAATTATCAAATGAGCAAAGAAAACATATTAAATTGAAAGTTTTTTGCCGAGAGTAGCAGAATTTTATATATTGAAGGTGACAACAAAGAGCGTGTCTTCTGCTGGAATTATAAATTTTATTTATTTATAATTCCAGCAGAAGACACACTCTTTATTGACACCTTCAAAGAAAACATATTTGAAAATGATGCTTGCTTTATAAAAACAATAATTTACATTTTAACGATTTATTTTTCAAGTAGGAGGAAAACAACATTTTTAATTGAAAGGATTTTGTTTTGCCGAGAGCAGCAAAGTTAATGATTCATAAAAAGAAATCATTGACGATGTCCTCTATTTTATTGGAATAAACATATCCAGCATAAAACTATATATATAACGAATATAAATATGTATAAAGTCTATATTTAATTTATTTGTTAGAGACTATTAATCCAGGTAAATTGTGCTTAAACGGGCCCATCACGGGAACGTTTTGGGGTAGTTTTGATTTCATCAATCCTATATGTTTTTTGGTGTACTGTATCCGAATAAGAGGTTTGCCAACAAAATTTCGTGACGGAACAACAACCTTTAATAATAAATTAGAGCTTTAGAGTGGAAAAAGTGGGTTTTTGCGGAGGCAGTCAAAATACGCCAATTTTCAACAAGCGCTTGAGTCCGAACTGTTGGTCGGAAGTAAAAACCTAAATGATGAAATTTGTAGGAAATTGTATATACTTTCATTTTGAATAGGGAGGTTATTTACTAAAAGTTGATAGTTTTCGAATTATAAGGAAAAAAGCTCCAAAAAATGAGATCTTTTACCCTTTTTTGCATTTTTTACAATGTTCCGTCACTAAATTTTGTTAGGAAACCTCAGATTCGGATTCAGCCTACCAAAAACATGTAGAATGGAAGAAATCAAAACTACTCCAAAACTTTCCGGATAAAATCACAATTTAACTGGACTATATTAGTTTTGAAGTTTTGACATTCATCACCAGTCTTTTAAATGATAAATAATTTATTTGATATTACTCATGGCCATCCTCATTGATTTTTCTCCATGTATAATTTTTAATTCGAAAATTTGTTCCTTTGAATCCTTTATTTAAAATTATAGAAATGAGTCAAAGCGGATAACCACACTATGGGGAAAAATGTTCTTCAACTAATTACAATATAGACATATTCTCGAGAGTAACCGCATAATGTTATTTATTCCTGTATTTCTAAACTCTTCCAAATTCTGAATAAACTAGAAAGGGTGGATGAAATCGATCGGACTTTAGTTAGGTTTGCGTGCAGGCCATTTGGCCTGCATTTTCTTAAGGAACAAAACCACCTTATTTAAAAAGAAGAGTTGAATAAACTTATAACCGATGCGCTCATTTATCATCAACTTTTCCTTTTAATCTTAGTTTTTTTTTGCATCAATTCTAATTTCCTAGTTCTTATTATCTTGTCTTATAATGATCGTATCATTCGTTTAAGAAACTATTTTAGTCATGAAATTATAACACTCGGAGAATATCCAGTATAAGTTGAAAAATGTAGGACTATAACCTTCACTAAAAGTTCGCAAGAGCGGCTAGAGATCATTTATCGATCTTTATTTACCGTTAATAACGTCCATAAACATCTATAGTCCACTTAACACTAGAAAATATATAGGTACATATTTTATCTATTTCATTATTAGATGTGTAAGTATTGCATTCCTCTCACTTTAAGGGCTTCTATGTCTAAAGTAAAGAAACATTTTGAAAAATTTTTTTTAGAAACTTTTTAAAATTTAAAATATAAAATACTAGGTAGGTTTCACATAAATAAAAGATCAGATGCTTGTTTAGCACGACTCTATATATATTTCGGGGTATAAGCCCATCTTCAGGAGTTCACAAAGGACAACATTTTTCTTTACTTTATTTAAAATGTTTCACCAAGGACCTACACCATTTTCCCTTAACAAAAAAAGCTTCCATGTCTATTATTATTATTTTTTTTTACTTTTACTTAGTTACTTCTAGGTGAAAGTAACGATGCCCTTAATAGATAGAAACTGGATTTTATATAAAAAATACAGATTGTCTGGTCTCCAGAGCCCAAAAAGTGACCAAAAATCCATTATTTGGGGCTTATATTCCTGCTTAACTCTTCTCCCCCGTGTTCAGTTTCAGAACAAAAAATTCGAATAGCAAGTGTACAATAAGATTTTGGTTAAAGCACCCCTTTATTTCAAAGATTTTGTTTTTTGTTATTTTTAATATTTTCAAAAACAGCTTTTTTAATAATCCTTCTTATCAAATCTATATCTATATATATAAAATAGAAAAGTATGTATGTATATATGTTTGTATGATCCAAACGATGTGATTCGCCAGTGCATAGCCAATGGCAAAGCGTTAAATTATTAGAACGATTCTTATTGGTCAGATAGTGATCGTGCTTAGTCAATGTGTTAAAAAAATCTTTCCTTATTGTTCCTTATTGTTGAATCATTCACCAGATTCTTTCAATACTTACAGTATCATTTTAAATTTAAATTATTAAACTGGTATGAACGAGACGCTCCCCTCCAGGCGCTAGGTGACGCCGGGCCGAAGGACGTCAGTTACTTGTATATATATTCATAATGGACAAATTATATGTACTTTGCTTGGTAGTTTGTTCATTTTAGATGTGATGAAAAACTTGTAAAACGCCTATATTTATCTCAACAGTTGTAATACAATCATCTTTAAGTTAGGCATTTGAAAGAAAAAATACATCAAGGTTTGGGATCAAATTGATCCACAGGAAGTACCAGTTTAAACTTCTCTTTCCGGATTACCGGTGGACTAATTTGAAAGGGGAAAATTGGAAGCATGATTTCAAAGAAGGCGAGGAGGTGCATACATGATTATTTTTGTTGATTTACATTTAAATTAACTCCATGTCTTGACCATTTATTTAACCAATGATCATATAATATTTTTCTATAGGTACTGTTATTATTCTAAATCTAAATTTGTGTCTTTTTTTGCAGAATTATCCATGAGTCTGGCTTCACCCCCGAGGACTTCAAACAATATCGCCCTGTGGTCTACAGCAACACGATTCAGTCTCTGGTTGCAATTCTCCGGGCTATGCCCACCCTGGCGATCGGTTTCGCCAACAACGAGAGAGGTATTAATGTCCCACCAATTTACTTTGCTACTTACCTATTTAACCACCTGTTTCGACATTGAACACCCTCCTATCCTATCCTAATTAACTTATTTTTAAAACCACCAGAAGAAAAAAATTCAAAAAAAAAACTTAGTTTATAAGTTTTTCCTTTAAATATACTTAAGCTTATTTAATAATAACTTGTCTTTCCAATTAAAAACAGGCACTTTTTCATTAACACTTAACTTCTGACTCTATATAAGGCTCAAATTCACCCTGTCTTTAATATGGCTCGTATCTGGAGAGAGTCTAATGTGTTATTATACAGGGTGTTTCAGGAGGAATAGTAAATATTTTAGGAGGTGTTAGTATTACAATAAAAAATGCCATATAACATGTGTCCAATTTTTGTTGAGTACAGAGATACAGCTGAGGTCAATGCATTTTCGTTTCGTGTTTTGGTACACCGGTTGTTATGGGCGTATTTATCGAATGTCATAAGTAGAGTATTGATGTTCAAGTTGCGAAGTTGTGCTTTAGTTTACATTGAAGTTTTCATTGTGATTTGTTGGCCAAGTCTACTGTACTGTAGCCTGTAAACATGCCGCACGTATTTACACATGCTGAGTATGCCGATATTGGGTTACATAACAACAGCTGTATCTCTGTACTCAATAAAAATTGGATACATGTTATATGGCATTTTTTATTGCAATTCGTCTATACTACCACCTCCTAAAATATTTACTATTCCTCCTGAAACACCCTGTATATTACTCAGTAAGCTTGGCGACCTGAATATATAATTCGGGAATGTTTGATAATTATTTTAAAGTACATATGTTTTATTTTTCTGTTTCGATACTCTCTATTACTCAAGAATGGAGGGTTCTAAAAAGCCCTTACTGGTGTCAAAATGTTTATATTTCCAAAATAAAGAGAATTTCAGATTTTTGGCTATCTAGCTTCAAAGCTTCCGTTTGATAAACTATAAAATCGAAATGTTTTAGGTGAAGATTATGAACGCTTAAGCTGAATTTGGCATGAAAGCTTGTACCAATAAGCTGCATTTTTGCTAAGTTTCAGCACATTAGTTTAGCTGTCCACTAACAAATAATCTCCAAATCATTAAAATATGCAGTGAGTGCACCGAGACTTGAGTCCCCTTCTTTTTTTCTACCAATTTTGTGCATGTATGATGATCACAATCATTATATTTTTTTGAGTAGAATTTTGGCTTAAATAGGGTAAATTTGAATATTTCTTTACTTCAAAAATATAACAAGTTTGATACGGCTATCTAATCAAAAAAAAAACTTTTATTCCCAAATTGCATACGATTTCTTTTTTTTTCTCAATGACAATTTAGATAATACATGTCCATGAACGTTTAATTTGAAAGAAATAAAAAATAGCATAAATCAACCCAAATGACATGAATATATAGTACCTAGATTAATTGAGAAATATTTAGTAATCTTAATAAATAACCAATTTTAAATGAGCTTGCTTATTTCTAATTTATTGAAATAGTCTTATGGTTGTGAATTCTGATACTATCTCACCAACTGGTATCGACCCTCTTAAAGTCAAGTACTAAACGACTTCGATTTATAAATGGGTATCGTTAGTAAAAGAGAAAATGGCCACGCCCATTAAATTAGAAAATTTTACTTTTTACAATATAATATACAATACATTTTTACTTTTTACAGTAGACTATAGTACAGTATAATCCAAATACCTCTCATTATTGATTCTTCACGATTTCTCTAGAACTATTTGGGCTAGGAACTTGAAATTTGGTGTCAAGGTTACTTTTAGGACGTAGCTGTTCATTAAGAAGGGTATTTTAAAAATTCAAATTTTAAAAGGGTAAAACGAAGAAAAAACTCTTAAAAACATTGTTTCATTTTAAGATCTCACAATTTCTTCTGACTATGCTTCCAAAGAACAGTTTTTAAAATATCCTTATTTTTAAAGGGATTAAAAATGGAAAATCACGGTTTATCACAAATTGTCCGGATCTACTGGAACTAGTAACTTGAAATTGGACATGAAGGATATTTGATGCTAAGGGGGGTCCAAAGATCAGAACCCTCTGGATAAGAAAAGTCTGCCGATTTTAAATTAACTTTTTTGAACAATTTAAACTAAAAAACAATAAAAAATTTAAAAATTCTCTAGAATAATGTATTTTACTTGTAATACATTATATTCTGCATTTCTGAAACCGATAACAGAAAAATTAGCTGGTTCTTTCATTACATTCTAGCATAAGACTTTATGATCAATTGATATTGACTTCAAAATGTTTTATGTGTAGATGAGAAATATTAGAGACATTATTTTAAGTTTTCCTGAAAATTCCAAAGCTTTTTATCATCAAAACCACAATAGAATGGGTTATTCATAGAATTTCTTAATTGTTTTTGTCGTGTCATGGGGAGGATTTTTTAAATAAAATTTTTTAATTTAATCCAGATAGTTGTTCAGTATCTGATCTATGAGTGGCTGCGCCACTGGTATTAATAATGACTTAATGAAAAAAAACGAATAATGATTAAAGTCATGCAATTCGTCGGAGAAATTAGGTTAATTCCTCCCTACTAATCTGATTGAATGATAACCATAAATTAAGGAATTAAGTTTAACATTTTTAATATTAGAATAGAATGAATTTTAAACAAACATAAACTCAAAGCATTTTAAGCTTATAAAATATGTAGTTCAATTTAATCCTTACTCTTATTTGAGCATAATAATAATATTTGAGAACTATAGATTTCGTGGTTTTTATTTTATATGAGATAAACTTGGCAGAAGCATGACGTTTCGCTAGTTCTGGAGACGTTTCCAAATTCTGTGGATAGTATATCTATTAATCAACTGAGAGAATTCTTCCAGCATTTGAAAACTACAGAACTAGCTTTTGAAACGTTGGGCTTCTGACAAGCTTATCTCATTAAAAATATGCATTCTTAATGGTTTTTGCTTAAATTTATTTTTCCATAATCAACTCAACTAGCAAAGGAATAAATCTGGAAAATTTGTCATTATTTATTTATCGTAGGTATAGCGTTTCTACAGAGTTATTTATATATAGTGTATTTATATCTACACGTATAGAAATAATATATTACATGAATCAAAATATGCAGCAAAGAGCATATGGGATTTCAGTGTAACATTATTAACAATCTCCCTTCTCTTTTTATTTCTGTGAATATTGTAGATTCTTTTGACCGTAAGAAATATCGCCTAGTGTGTAGACTTTTTTCTGCTCTGAGAAGTAGAACGTTGCCCGGGGTGCACCAGCTTGGAGGTTGTCTACACGTCGCACCCCTGAATTTGTTTATTATCCATATATAAATAGTGACTAATGTGGTCTACCTCCAAATTATCAAATTTCTCACCACACATTGATTTCCACCACTGGTATTAAATTAAATAAACTGCAACGGATCGTTGCTAAACTTTATCCAAATTCATTTGAAATATTAATATGTTTGTTCCTTTATTATTAATCAGATATCACTTGCAATTTGTAGTTCATATTGACATTAATTCAAAAATAATTCTCATTTAAGAGTCGAGGAATAACCATTCTACATTTGATTTTTGACATTTCGGTTATTATTGTAACCATTGCTGAGGACATGGAGGAATCGACTTAAAATCAAAAATAGCCATCGATTCTCATCTAATACTTGAGGAATAACAATTCTACATTAGGTTTTTGACGTTTCGATTATTATTGGTAACCATTGCTGAAGACATGGAGGAATCGACTTAAAATCAAAAATAACGATCGATTCTCATCTAATACTAGAGGAATAACCTTATTGCATTCCATTTTTGATGTTTTGACTATTAATGGCAACCTCTACTGAAAACGTGGAAGAATAGACTTAAAATCAAAAAGACTAAATTCTTTTATGGCAAACAACTCAAGCTTGAGTTGTTTACCAAAAAGATTTTAGTCTTTTTGATTTTAAGTCTATTCTTCCATGTTTTCAGTAGAGGTTGCCATTAATAGTCAAAACATCAAAAATGGAATGCAATAAGGTTATTCCTCTAGTATTAGATGAGAATCGATCGTTATTTTTGATTTTAAGTCGATTCCTCCTTGTCTTCAGCAATGGTTACCAATAATAATCGAAACGTCAAAAACCTAATGTAGAATTGTTATTCCTCAAGTATTAGATGAGAATCGATGGCTATTTTTGATTTTAAGTCGATTCCTCCATGACTTCAGCAATGGTTACCAATAAAAACCGAAACGTCAAAAATCCAATATAGAATGGTTATTCCTCAAGTATTTGATGAGAATCAATCGCTATTTTTGGTTTAAAGTCGATACCTCTATGTCTTCAGCAATGGTTACCAATAAAAACCGAAACGTCAAAAATCCAATATAGAATGGTTATTCCTCAAGTATTTGATGAGAATCAATCTCTATTTTTGGTTTAAAGTCGATTCCTCTATGTCTTCAGAAATGGTCACCAATAAAAACCGAAACGTCAAAAATCCAATATAGAATGGTTATTCCTCAAGTATTTGATAAGAATCAATCGCTATTTTTGGTTTAAAGTCGATTCCTCTATGTCTTCAGCAATGGTCACCAATATAAACCGAAACGTCAAAAATCCAATATAGAATGGTTATTCCTCAAGTATTTGATGAGAATCAATCGCTATTTTTGGTTTAAAGTCGATTCCTCTATGTCTTCAGAAATGGTCACCAATAAAAACCGAAACGTCAAAAATCCAATATAGAATGGTTATTCCTCAAGTACTAGATGAGAATCAATCGCTATTTTTGGTTTAAAGTCGATTCCTCTATGTCTTCTGCAAAGGTAAGGGATAAGAAAACAACGCAGTTGCTATGGTTACTTATAAAATTTCCTCCCAAATTTTTAGCATTTCACAGAGAGAAGCCTATCCATTCTTATTTAAGCACGGCTAAATGAGCTATATTAAAAGGTTCAAATGAATAAATTCTAAAGAATTTAAAAAATTAAAAAAGTACTCTCTTACTCTAGAGTAAAGTACTTTAAAATATAATTTTACTAAAAACTTTATTTAACCTTTTTTGTGGTCCCCAGGGTACTTAATTAGGGTATTAAATTTCATCAAAATTGGTTAAGATATTTAGAAAAAACTAAAAAATTACTGAAATAAAGTACTAATGTTTGTGGGTCGATATGTACCAAAAACTAATCAGCGCTTCATTTTGTTAAAAGAATGCTAGGTTTTCAATTTCATTTCAATCGGTGCAACGGTGTGGAAAAAATCGTGGGCCAAAAAAACGATAACATACATACATACATACATACATCCATCCATACATACATACATCCATCCGCACGCACTAAATGAAAAAATCGCACTTTTTGGCCTCTCGACGAGACCCCATGTAATTTTTGGCAAAACCGTCACGTGCTAAAATTCAACCTAATTGAATACTACAATTTGTGACTTTAATTGAGTCCATGGGTTCCGTAGTCTTTACCTGAGGACCCTTTGAAGCCACGCTTGCCCCGAGAGCGATTACAATACTTTACCCATGCTTTGCATTGGATAAAGTAAAAATGTCTCATCAGGTTGAAATAATATAAATATTTTTTATTTTCTATCCCACGAAAAATTCGACTCCTTCCAAAGTAATTATTTGATAATACGATTTTTGATTTAGAAAAAAAAAAATAATAAATATAACTTGTACATATAAAGTTTTTATCTTGTTTAATTTACTAGCTATGTTACATTGCTCTGACTGACAAAGAGACAGACAGACACTGTAAAGCCACGAATAGACGTTTACTTTTTTGAAAGGAACCCTAAAAAGAAATCAAGCATTGTGAATTTTTTTTGGATGTATAATACATCTTTCTTTGCAACTGCTTAAAATGGACTGTGCTGGACTTATTGCCTTGAATAAGACAACCGCAATCTCAAAATTGTAACATTGTACCGGTTGTATTTAGATTTCTCTCTATTTTCTGAAGATGGGCTTATGCCCTGAAATATATGAAGTCAAACACACTTAACCCTCGATTTACACGGTATTGTTTCGTTTTAACATGGTTAAAAAGATATCTCGAAAAAATACAATAGTTCAGCTTAAAGCATACTTAGAATTGCAAATTTTCATGAAGTGATGTGAATTCGAATTATACGAATTCAATTTACACGGGACTTTTGCTGGCTTGATCTACCATGTAAGTCAGGGGGTTAGGTGTATTTAAATATACAGTGGAACCTCGAGTTTAATTCGTTCCAGCATTGAGCTCGTTTAGCGAATTTCTGGTATCTAGATACAAACTTCACCATTGAAAATAATGGAAATCCAGTTAATCCGTTCCGACCCCCCCCCCCCCCCAACCAAAATATGAACATAAAAATCAATTTTCTTAATAAATGACATTGGAAATAATATAATCTTAGTTTACCTTTATCAAGAGTCCTGACTGGCGACAGGCATGTGGGGAAGAC
The DNA here is from genome assembly GCA_024734495.1 of Forficula auricularia. Classification (NCBI taxonomy): domain Eukaryota; kingdom Metazoa; phylum Arthropoda; class Insecta; order Dermaptera; family Forficulidae; genus Forficula; species Forficula auricularia. Next base: position 24,007,090 of record JALMQS010000085.1, on the reverse strand, counting down.
GAAACGGGTTATTGTGGGGAAGGAGAGTCCTCCTCTGATTCAGGAAGGCTCTCTCTTCTTGGGAATTTTACCCCACTGGAAGCAGGTTCTGGGTCAGAATCACTTGGTTGCTTTACCAAAAACCTATCTAATATAACACTTGCTTCTGTCTCCTTTTTAAGTGCCCCTAAAATGCGACACTACATTGTCATTACACAAGTCCATGGTGCGTCCACACACTGTTTTATTAGGGTGATTTTCTTTAAAGAAAATTTGCACTTCTTCCCACTTCGCCTACTAACAGTCTGGCTCGTTGCTCGTTACTAGAGACGAATTTTTCGCTCATACTTTCCTCGTATCTCGAATTTCTCGTATATCTAGAGGTGCTCGTACCTCGAGGTTCCACTGTATTTCTTTTATTCTGTGAAAATTACCTTGCATTTATTCGATGCAACTATTATCATATACTAACATATCTACATCTTATCTTGCCCTTGAGTTAGAGATAGAGGTTGCGCAAATTACCTTACTTCACGTCATTTTTTTTTTATGAAATCGATGCGAGAATGCACCCATAAAGAAAATGCAGCTCCTACAGTTCTGAAGAAATCCTTGTATAGCCGAAAATGATCCAAAAGATATTTGAGAAATTTTTCAATTTGATAAATCAAGTAGCTGAAACTCAATATTATTCATGTTTTAATATAAAATTATTGTACTACTTTTTAAATAATAATTCGTAAATTATTTTATTAAATATAAAAAAGGGGCTGGGGGAGGTGTATGGTAAAGTTAATCAGTTTATTTACCTATGTAATGCATACGGAATTTCATTTGTTAAATACTATTTTTACATTATTTAATTACAAGATGTATTTTTGTTTAACATTATTATGTATTTTTCCCATTGTGTACAATAATTTTTTTATTTATTGTCCTGTGGAACATATAGGCCATTTAGGCCTAAGCACATAAGTATTTTTTTTCAATTTAACATGATTAATATAATTTTGTATTTCATGATAATTACACTAATTATAGTATATAGTAAATATGCTCGAAACGTCGATCTATATCTGCCTAATATAATAGATTAAATAAAAAAAATGAAATTTTCCTTTTTCCTACGATACTGGCCGGTTAGTCATTTTGTTAAAATAAATATATTAGAGCCCCTAAACACGATTTCCAATAAAAATAATTATACGTAAAGATAGATCAAATTTTTGTGTTTTATGTACAATTTTTAAAACCCGCTTGAATGAAAATAGTCTTTAAAAATATAAATTCGACTTATGACCTGTTACTCGGAGGTGATACTGGATTAGATTTTTATACTTTAAAATTGACTAGTATAATAAGTAAATGTTGTCTCTAACAGACCGTATCCTATCAAGCACACTAGTCCAGATACAAATTCTTAATTAATTCCTATTCTCTCTCTCTCTCCCACTCACTTATTCATACATACTTACTATAAATTTTAATTATGCAAATTATATCCGAAGTCTACAATTTGTTAATTATATTTAAATATTCCAAATGTTTAAAATCCATACGAAGAAAATCGATATCATGAGAAGATAATATAAGTGAACGGCGCCAAGCCAACCTGTATGCCCAAGTCGAGACAATCCAAATCGATCCTTGCTAGCTGGCTGGCCCTCAAGGGTGAAAGTGAACATTGAATTAAATATAGGGGAGTGACCTGAGAGTCAGACAAAATTTTTAAATCTATTTTATCAACAAACTCATAAATGCTTAATGGGGGTGGTTTGGGCGGTAGACGTGCAGATCGTCTGGCTGGACTGGGTGTTGCCCACCGAAACAAAATTTAATAATGCATAATTTTTATAAAAAAACTTCAAAATTATATAAACAAAACAAATAAACATAAACAAAGAAATAAACAGGTTCATAAACAAAGAAGTTATGGGTGAACATACCCAAAAAAAAGGTCCAATACCAATTAAATTTAGTTTTTTACCAGTCGGAAACTATAGTGAATACAATGCAAAAAAATTCATCAAAATCGGTTCACAATTGGCGAAGAAATCGAGTAACATAGACAAAAAAAAAATCAGTCGAATTGAGAACCTCCTCCAAAAATATAGGGGCAACTCCATTCTGGTGAGCAACATTGCGAGCGTTTTGGCGTCGGAGTGGGCTCCGTAAGAGTCGAGGCCATCACACTCTCATGGAAAGGAGTGTGGTGGCATAAAGCGGTGGCATCCCTCATCGCCCTGGGTATAACCCAAAAGACTATAAATGACATCACTTATAGGGCGATGAGGGGTTCTCTATTGTACTTTTATACTTTTAATAATAGGACATATAGGGCGGGTCACAATTAATCAATGTGAAAAAAATCAAACCCAGTGATAAGGGTATTTTACCCAAGTCAGTTAATGACCCGCCCTATGAAATTTTAACTTTACCTGTAAAATGCTACTGTACCATATATTTACCAAATTTATAACTTATTCTCTGTAAGAGGAGGCCCCCTCCTGCGCGGCCCAATAAAGAAAATTAGAGATGATATAAAATGTGTCTAAGTGAAATTACCTTCGGTACTTTGTTTTTTAATTTTAATTTATAAGCAGAAGTATTTCGCTTTCCTCGAAAATATATATTCTTTTTTTTTTACTGCTCATATGAGGCAAACTGCCTCAGAGCACTGTATAAGCTTTTAAATCTGTAAATAGAGATAAATGATTAAATAAAAAAATAAAAATAAAATATGAATTTGAAATTTTTCGAATCCAATTTTCATTTAGTCTGCAATCAATTTGATGTGTGCCTGGATTCCAATACCGTGAGGGTAACTAAAGAAAAGTAGTAGAAAGTTCGTTCTTGTGCCAAAATGTTTATATTTCCGATGCGGAGAAGTGATTGGATTTTGGGCTCTCTAGCTTTGAAACTTTCGGTCTAAAAATGCAGAAAATATCATTTTTTCTTAAGCTAATAAAAATAATAAATACATTTCTAATAGTTCATTATATTTAAGTGTATTACTACTTTTAATTTTCACTAGGTTTCAGAGATTGTGTAAGCCTGCCGTTACATTTTTTTTTTCATTATTACATATATTTAAAAATGTCTGAAACGTGAAGAAAAGTAATTTTCAACTATGATTTTTTTCTGTCTGTGTGCCTGGATTTCGATACTCACGATAGCTAAAGAACGAAAATATACGTAGAACGTTTGTTCTAGTGGCAACATGTTTTATATTTCCAATGAAGAAATCTGATTAGATTTTAGAATTTTTTTTTTTTTTTTTATTTTCTTGCCTCCTGAGGTGGTAGATGAAGATAACTTCGTGGAAATTATATTGAACATTTGTAATGAGGAACAAGCAAAAGACTTGTTTCACTTTGTGGTTGAGGCTCTCCGCATCCGGGCATTCATAGTTAATGAATAGATAAAATAAAAATTTCAAATAAGATTTTTTATTTAAGGAAAAGAAAAAAAAAGGAAATTTTTTTTTGTTTTTCGGTTTGTTTACTTTATTTTTGTTTTTTGTTTTTATTTTTTTTATTTTTTATAATGTTTTATTGTTATATTTTTGTTTTTGTTCTATTTTTTCAAAATTGTATTAGCCAAACTGACTTTAAACAATAAATAATTGTCTATTGTCTATTGTCTATTTTTAAAACTTTCCGTTCAAAAATACAGAATTTTTTGTTTTTAAATAAAAAATAAATTTCTAATAGTATATTATATTTAATTTTATTACTACTGCTGGACTAACTGGTGAGTGTACCGAGTCTTTAAAAAATTTTGATTTTTTTTCTCCATTTATATTTTAAGATTCTAAAGATACACTTAGTGTATTTTTTAGGCCAAATATTTACCTGAATTGTTCTAGGCAATTATTTACCACTTGAATAGTCCTTGAAAAATTCTCAAATCAATTAATATTTTATGACTCTGAACTTGCTATAAATTAATCAATTTTTGTTGCCTCTTAAATCATACGTTTAAATATTGATAACAGACATCCAAGCGAATTACTATAGACGAAAAGAAACCCAGTGTGTTTGGTTGCCTAAGTCTAGGGGCTATTGGAAATTGGTCAATATAGCTTATTGCAGATGAAAGTTGGTTAAAGACTTTTTAGAGAAATTTCTTGCCGGGAATTATTTAAGGATGGCTTAATATTTTCGGAAATTATTAATTGTATATACATTGTAAATAAAATCACGAGAAATCGTAAATTACTAAATCCAATTTGATATTGATGATCTCTCCTGATTTTCTTTAAGGTAGTTGTTTCTCCATATGGGTTTTCTTAGGATTTTTTTGGAATTTAGAAAGATTATTATCCAAAATTAAAGCAACCTCAGTAATTTGGGTTGCAGAAATCTAGGGGCACTTGTAAGTAATCTTCAATATTAAATAATCATAAGTAAGTTTTAGCGATTTACTTGATCGATTTGGGTAACAATAGTTTGAACCAAAGCGTTTTTCAACCACATTCTACCAAACGAATATTTAATCTTATGTTTGATGAATACCAAAGATTAATCTTTAATAGATCAAATTGAAAGTATTTGTGCCGAGAATAGCAGAATTTTTATATATTGAAGGAGACAATAAAAGAGTGTGTCTTCTGCTGGAATTATACATTTTATTTATTTATAACGAGGCTTTGCCCTCTTCATCAGTCTATTACAATTGATTCACAGGAATTAATTTATGAATGGCTGATGAAGAGGGCAAAGCCCTCGAAACTATAGTCTCGTTATAAATAAATAAAATGTATAATTCCAGCAGAAGACGCACTCTTTATTGTCTCCTTCAATTTTAATAGATCATTTATAATTAGAGACCGGATTCCTATGCAATTGCTTATTTTGTTTGCCGCCACATACTACCCAGGAGATCAATTATCTATCCGAATCATGCATCTAGGATACTGTGATTTAAATTTTATACTGCATATTTGAGTAATATTGCATAAAATTGCATATGTGAAGGATATTGCATAAAATTGAATAATTAAAGGTTTTTTACAAATACAGATTTTTCAAAAGTAACTTTTCGAATTATTTTTTAGATCGTTTGTTAATGATTTCATTATTATTATTTTTTTTTTAATGGTCTTCTTTTTTAATGGTCTTCGGGAACTATAGCTCATATTGGCCATTGAGTCTTCGTGTTTGTCTGTGTAAATTAGAGTAGAGATCAGATTATAGACGGTCAAATATTTGCATTATTTTATTAGTTTATTATTTGTTCGTAAATAAGAAAAGCTTGTTAATATAAAAAAATAAAAGCAATACAATACATTCGTGTTTGTAAAATAAACTACCCCCCCCCCCCCCCCCCCCGTATTTTTTCGTTCACATTTTTTAAAATATTATTAAATTTATTATGTTGATTTCAAAGAGAAACTAAGAGGTTGTCCTCTGCTTGATGCAAATAAACATACACACATATATATCGAGATGATATATCTGTATATATATATATTATTTATTTGTTTGAGACTATAGTTTCGAAGACTTGGTCTTCATCATCAGTCTTTTAATTATAAATGTTGTTTTTCATGGAGTCAATATCGTATGGATATTGAAAATGTGATGTTCTTTTACTGGTTGGCAGCTTAGAATTAAAGACATTCTTTTGGTTCACATTCAAATATAACCATATGTTTCCCTTTCTCCTTGTTTTACAAAGAGATAGGCTGACAATGGAAGGGGGGGTTTGTTTTTCTTTTTTCTTTTATCTTTTGTTAGCAAACATCTTAAGCAAATTGCTATTTGATAATTCAATTTGGCTGTTCAAACAAAGTTTTGAATTTCTATTGAATGATTTCAAAATTTCTAACGATTCAATTGCGCTAATTAATTTTGGGTTTCTTTCTCCTTTTATTAATCTAATTCCTGTGCTTTCTGGGAAAGAGTGATTGTTTGAATTTCAATGTTCCGCAAAAGAGTTTTCATTCTTTTTATTTTTAAAATCCCTAATATGTTCATTTAATCGAATTTTCAGATTCCTCTCTGTTTTCCCTACGTAGATCGCTTCGCAATCTTTGCATTTCAAACTATAAACCCCTTCTTTTTCTATATTTGGTAATTTGTCTTTTTTATTTGAACCTAAATCTTTTCCTAGAGTAATTGGAGTTTTGAATACTGTGTTGAACCCTAATTTTTTCATTTTTTTGTTTTAATTTTTCCGAAATTTGTCCATAATATGGGAGAACTATCTTAGGATTTTCTTTTTCTTTTTCATTCTTTTGTGAATATATTGATTCCAGGGTTGATTTTTCAATTTTTTATCTAACATTTGGTCTACAAGGCTTGTCTCGTACCCATTATTTACATATATATGTGTGTATGTTTATTTGCATCAAGCAGAGGACAACCTCTTTGTTTCTCTTTGTGAATCAACAACTCTGCTACTATCGGCAAAACAAAAACTTTTCAATTATATGTTGATTTTATTCACGAGCACCTATTATTTCTTTGAGCTTAAAGGGTTTTCAATATATTAAATGTAATGAGAATTTTGTGCAATTTTTTCCACAATAAAAGTACATATTTGACACTTGGTGTCGATAGCTTACTTTATTATTTTATTCCTTTCATAACATTCCTTCAAATATATAGTCTTGTTCTTTTATTTAAATATATTTAAAATTACGATAAGTAAGTAAAAAGAACTAAATTATCAAAAGGGATAAATTTTTTATTTGCGAAGCAAAATCAACAAGAAAAGAATACAAAAATTAGCAAAGAATACAAATTAAAAGTTCACCTGGTCTGTTCAAATCAGAAGGTTGCGTGTTCAAATCACGTCGGGGTCACAATGTTCTTTTATTTAATTAGATTTAATATTACAATTAGTAAAAAGAACTAAATTATCAGAAGGGATAAATTTTTTATTTGCGAAGCAAAATCAAAAAGAAAAGAATACAAATTAAAAATTCATCTGGTCTGTCGTGCCGAGCACCATCAGAAGGCGGTGCCCTGGCCACAGTCTTTTTGTCTTCAATTTTAATTTTTTAGTCTTCTTCTTCTTCATCTTCTTCATAGGCTTTCGCCTGTTCTTCCAATCATTTTTAGTGAATAAAAAAAAATTATTTTTCCATCTTTTACTGCATATATTTGCATTTCAACCTATTCTGCATATTACTTGCATATTTCAGCATTTTTAACTACATATTTTGGCACTTTTTACAGCTTAAAATTCCGGTCTCTATTTATAATATATGGGAGAGTTAGATTTGTTTTTATTTAACAAGTTTTCATCAGTGATATTTGAATCTTGAATACTTTATATGCACTCAACGTCCTTAAAAATAAAACAAACAAAAATAACATATAATTGAAAAGTTTTTGTTTTGCCGAGAGTAGCAGAGTTGATGATTTACAAAGAGAAACAAAGAGGTTGTCCTCTGCTTGATGCAAATAAACATACACACATATATATCGAAATTATATATCTGTATATATATTATTTATTTGTTTGAGACTATAGTTTCGAAGACTTGGCCTTCATCATCAGTCTATTTTAATTATAAATATTATTTTCCATAGTTTCAATACTATGGATATTGAAAATTTTCGATCTTTACTTAGCTAGGAGCCAGTTTAAATTAAAAAAAAAATTAAAAATAATATTTATAATTAAAAAAAGACTGATGATGAAGGCCAAGTCTTCACTATAGTCTCAAACAAATAAATAATATACCTATATATACAGATATATAATTTCGATATATATATATATATTATATATGTGTGTGTATGTTTATTTGCATCAAGCAGAGGACAACCTCTTTGTTTCTCTTTGTGAAAATTAACATAGTTTATTAAAATTGATTATGAAATTTGTCTGGCGATTTTTCAATACTAAATAATTATTTATAAATGTAAATGTAGGTGATTAGTTGTATTAAAAGTATTCAATTACATATTCAATACATACATAGTCTTTTATAGATTTTATAATTTTATTGCATTCGACTCATTTAACTCCGAGACAATTTATATAATTAATATTTATTTAATAAATAAAAACCTGTTACTCTCTCAATTACGCTACCAGAACACTGTCAAAGCCTACAAAATGTATATATATCTTTTTATTTTATTTTTAATATGGAGGCGAAAGATATTGCAGGCAAATGTTAATAAATAAATAAATTTGTCATCTTGTATAAAATATGCTGCAAGTGGCATTGGCTGGGCTGGTTGACTCTCTCTCCATCCAATGACATGGATTCGGTCGCTATAGCAACGTCGTCTCTTCTGACGTCATCCTGAAACACCCAAATATTCGATCTCTTTCGAAATATATAGGTATGCTGTCTGTATATATGTATGAAACAAAATATATAAAGATGAGAAGGATTATTAATGGTGGTAATATATTTATAAACTCATTGATTTATAATATGAACGAAAATATTCTAGAGAGAATTTTAAACAGGAAATATTGAGAGAAAAAAAAAGTAAAAAGTAAAATAAGCTAGATAGAATAAAAAAACAATGCGATTTAAATATTTACCTTGACACCTTCTTGTAGCATTACCATAAGATAATGGAACGGTATCGATAATTCGCCTATTGAATAGGATTAGCCAGTGTTTTTTAAACTATGGTCCGCGGACCACTAGTGGTCCTCGAGGTCTACCCTTGTGGTCCTTCAAAAAAGATAGAAATAGCCTTGAATTATTAAAAAATAAATATGAATTTTCTTCTATAACTTAATTACTTAAGGTAGTTTTTTCGCGACAATATTCGCAAAAAGTTAATGCTAGAGTATATAGAACAGACAATAAGGATTCATATTTCATAAACCCAAAACTTTTTGCTGTTTATGTACCACTACTAGCCAATCCCGTGCTCGTTTGACAAATCTGGCAACATTGCCCGAGCTTGAATAATTTTACCTTAGAAATGACAGATAAAATACATTATAAAGGTCGATTTATTAAACAAAAAGTTCTTAATAAACGATTAAAAGCTGTTGCGACAATGACTGAAGCAAAAAAAGTACTAAAATTAATCCACTGTTTAGGTTAAATATATGCGTTGTTGTCAGCTTGTTTTTAGTGTAAATTTTTCATTATTTATTAATTATTATCTCAGAAACTGTGTTGTAACTATGAATTAAAATTTTCTTAAAAAATCTATTAGTTATTGTTTAATGTTGGTTTAGTTTTTTATAAAAATGGTAAGAAGGGTTTCTTAATTATAATTAAATATGTATATAAACTATCCGATATCCCGTGTAGTGCAATGTATAAGTCTGAAAAACTCTATTTTTGGAATTTAATATCGCCGGAACTATATTGTTCATAAATTAGATTTTGCCACCAATCGATGCAGAAGTATTTAAATAAAATCTGTCTAAATTTCAAAAAAATCCTAAGAAAACTCATATGGTGAAAGAACTACCTTAATACTAATATAAAATGAAAATAATTTTAATTAATTTATTTTATTTTAAAATCATATATAAGTATAAATACTGGTAATAAAATAAGCTAAGAAATGATAAATTTGCTTTAGAACAAGAGCAGGGTGATCCGCAGAACTGTTCCGACTTATAAAAGGGATCAGAGCCAACTTCAGAAAAGTTTGGGAAAAGCTGGGATTAGCGATAATATTTAAAATTGTATTCTGTATATTTGAAGTATTTTCTTTTAAAGACGGATCTTTTTAAGACGGATTGGTAGAATTCAACTGAGAATTGATGGAAAGGCAACTCAAGAGTAATGAAAAATAAAATTCCGAACAAAAGAATTTAATTTTCGTCCTCTTAAGAACAGTCGTTTCGGAGGATCTTCCCTTTTTCTTCAGGGTTTAGAAGGGTCAACGAAGGAAACATACAAGAAACTTATTTCTTATTTCCTTCAACAGGGCTCGAATTATTTTATTTAGAATTTTATTTTTCATTAACATTGGGCTACCTTTCATCAATTCTTCATTTATTCTGTATTCTTAAGAGCTGTATTATTTATAAATATTTAGCAAAGATCTGTTTTTACACGGATCCTAAAGTGTTTTGAGAAATCAGAAGAAAAAGTGAAAACGTTTTTACTAATCAAGACGTTCTTCGGGAATTTGGATAAATCACCAATTGTATTGCGAACGATTTGAGCTTGAATTCTGAAGCTTTACAGTATTAATAAGCTGCACTTTTATGCCAAGTTTCATTACCCCAGCTTAAGGTAGTTGTTTCACGACAATACTAGCAAAAAGTTAATGCTAGAGTATATAGAACAGACAATAAGGTAGCAGAGTTGGTGATTCATTCATAAGGAGAAATCAATTAGGTTTTGCTCTGCATAATGCAAATAAACCTACCTCAAATAGGGTATTTTAGCCCATTAGAAATAACACTGTTGATGAAGGTCAATCCTTCGAAACTACAGTCTCTAACAAATAAATTATTTATATATACTACCGTATATACTAGCTGCAAGGCCCACCTTCGGTGGGCCTCTTGCTAGCGAAGAAGCTTAGCCCCCTGGACCCCTCCGTCACTTGAAAACTCCCTCTCCTTCATCTCCAATCACTCTCCATCCCACCGACCCTCCTCCCAGCACCGGAACTTCTCCCCCGCCTCTGATCACCCTCCACCACAGTAAACCTACCCCTGGACTCCCCACCTTTACCCTGGACCCCACTTCCCAACCCGCACATATGTATATATAGGCACAAATCTCCTTTAGTATTCCCCTGGACCCCCACCCTCCTGACATTCCACCCTACATAATAGCATAGGTACATAGAGAGACAAATGCCCTTTAGTAGTATGTGATATATATATTAGCATCAAGCAGAGGACAACCTCATTGATTTATCTTTTATATTTAATTCATTTTAAAATGATGGTGTGAGAGAGGTCTAAAGTGGCCATTTATGAACTTATCGACATTTAGAAGTGGTTTAACTTCAAATTAAGTAAAAATTCCACGAATTTACTCTTCTCTCTCCTTAACAACGACAAATAAGAACGGATTTGATATCTAACAATTTCAGAAGATATAATGGTTGGCACTTCTCCAACATTTTTTAATTTTCTACTAAAATTTCATTGAGAAACTGAATTTTCCTTCTTGAGTCGATGGATGAATTCTACGGAGATGCGGGGAAGTGAGCAACACGAGAACAAGTTTTTAATTGATCCCGATGTTCTCGAATGATCAATGAGCAAGAGCATGAGCATGAGTATGAGCCAGTGAGAACCAATTGAGATTTCCTCGACGGCGCCGTCGTTGCGAGCAATATGTGTGCACTGAGATCCCGAAGGGGATGCAGGCAACATCTGGGAGCCATCTGGCCGGGGACCCTGCTGCTGCTCATGCTGCTCCTACACCCACGCTCAGGCTGATAAGCTAAACACACGAGACCCCGGTGCAGCCATTACCGACACCACACGAGATCCATTCTAATTCCAGAACGCACTCCATCTATTTGCATTTACATTTATTACGAAATTACTTTTCGCAATCCTTGATTTTTTTTTGTTAGTTTAATTATTATATAAACTATGATTTATTTGCATGTTAGAAAGGAAATGTGTCCAACTGGAAAAATGAATAATGTTGAGATTTCATTCATCCCTAGGTCCTTTTGAGGCATACAAACCTATAGGGAATCAACTTGGCTAGAGAGTGATTCATCATAGATAACATACTATATAGAATGGAAACGCCCTATCAAAGTTTTTCGAATGCGTTTACTGACCCCTGGTGACACCGTGATACAAATCTTCTCAACAAATTATTAACAAAAAAAATCAATAAGGTTGTTCTCTGCTTGATTCAAATAAACATTTGCCTACATAAATATGTATAAGTATATATAATGTATTTTTTGAGACTTTTCTAATCTATATCCAATCGAGTAATTCAATCCATGAGAATAACAGATAAAATACATATTTCTAATTAAAAGACTGATAATGAAGGTCGAAACTTTAGTCTCAAACAAATAAATAAAATATTATACATATTTATGTAGGCAAATGTTTATTTGCATTAAGCAGAGGACAACCTCAGTTATTTCTATTTATAAATCAACAACTCTGCCATTCTAATAATTCTAGGCAAAACAAAATGATTTCAAAATAAGAATTAAGTACGTTAAAATGAAAGACTGTCCATAAATTATTTAAATTTTATTCATATTCCGACGTTTCGGAGACTTTTTCTCTCTCCTTCTTCAGGGTATTGAATAGTTATTGATGGGTGATTATAACTCGGTTCCCATTTGTCCCTCATTTCAATGATAGCAACAATATTACAATGTTTTCCAACATTATATTTTCTTTATTGGGTCGCACAGGAGGGGGCCTCCTCTTACAGACAATAGGTTAAAAATTTAATAAATATATGGTACAGTGGCATTTTACATGTAAAGTTAAGTGTACTTGGTTATATTGTTGCTTTCACTGAAAGGAGAGATAAATGGGAACCGAGTTGTACTCACCCATCAATAACTATTCAATACACTGAAGAAGGAGAGAAAAAAGTCTCCGATACGTCGGAACTTGAATAAAATTTAAATCATTTATGGACTGCCTTTCATTATAACCTACTTCTTTCGCTTAACAGTCCGTCTTTCTAAGAAAATAAATAAAAATAAAAATTAAGCCGGCCAAGTGCGATTCGGACTCCCACACAAAGGTTCCGTTACTAAAAGATAAATTACTCGCTGAAAGCCCCGTCGCGTCGCTACGTAAATTTCATACATTGGCACCAGAAAAATGATTATATCTTCCAAAATACTTAAGATATCAAAATTATTTTTATTTTTCGTTCATTTCATTCATACCTAGGCCTTTTTGAGGCAGAAAGCTATAGGGAAATAAACTTAACTAGAAAGTGATTCATTAAAGATAACATGCATAATATATAGAATGGGATCGCCCTATTAAAGTTTTTCGAATAAGTTTACTGACCTCTGGTGACACAGTACAAAGCTTCTCAACAAATGACTGGAAAATAAGCCGGCCAAGTGCGACAGACATGCAAACAGGGGGTTCCGTAACTAATATCTTACAAAATTCTTGAGATAACAAATTCTTTCTTATTTGTCCTGGTTAAGGAGAAAATAAGTGAATACGTGGAATTTTTTACCGACTTCAAAAGAGGAGGTTCTCAATTCGACTGATTTTTTTTTTGTGTCTATGTGTCTATGTTTCTTCACCAACTGTGAACCAATTTTGATTATTTTTACTTTATCCAATGCAAAGCATGGGTAAAGTATTGCAATCGCTCTCGGGGCAAGCGTGGCTTCAAAGGGTCCTCAGGTAAAGACTACGGAACCCATGGACTAAATTAAAGTCACAAATTGTAGTATTCAATTAGGTTGAATTTTAGCACGTGGCGGTTTTGCCAAAAATTACATGTGGTCTCGTCGAGAGGCCAAAAAGTGCCATTTTTACTTTATCCAATGCAAAGCATGGGTAAAGTATTGTAATCGCTCTCGGGGCAAGCGTGGCTTCAAAGGGTCCTCAGGTAAAGACTACGGAACCCATGGACTCAATTATAGTCACAAATTGTACTATTCAATTAGGTTGAATTTTAGCACGTGAGGGATTTGCCAAAAATTACATGGGGTCTCGTCGAGAGGCCAAAAAGTGCCATTTTTTCATTTAGTGCGTGCGGATGTATGGATGGATGTATGTTATCGTTTTTTTGGCCCACGATTTTTTCCACACCGTTACACCGATTGAAATGAAATTGAAAACCTAACATTACTTTAACAAAATGAAGCGCTGATTAGTTTTTGGTACATATCGGTCGACAAACATTAGTACTTTATTTCGGTACTTTTTTAGTTTTTTCTAAATATCTTGAAAATCACTTAACCAATTTTGATGAAATTTAATATCCTAATTAAGTACCTTGGGGACCACAAAAAAGGTTAAATAAAGTTTTTAGTAAAATTATATTTTAAAGTACTTTACTCTAGAGTGAGATAGTACATTTTTAAATTCTTTAAAATTTATTCATTTGATCGTTTTAATATAGCTCATTAAACCTAACTTAAGGAAGAATGGATAGGCTTCTCTCTGTGAAATGCTAAATATTTAGGAGGAAATTTTATAAGCTTGAGTTGTTTGCCATAAAAGAATTTAGTCTTTTTGATTTTAAGTCGATTCTTCCACGTTTTCAGTAGAGGTTGCCATTAATAGTCAAAATATCAAATATGGAATGCAATAAGGTTATTCATCTAGTAATAGATAAGAATCGATAGTTATTTTTGATTTTAAGTCGATTCCTCCATGTCTTCAGCAATGGTTACCAATAATAATCGAAACGTCAAAAATCCAATGTACAATGGTTATTCCTCGACTATTAAATTAGAATCGATCATTATTTTTGAATTAAAGTCAACATGAACTGCAAATCACAAGTGATATCTGATTAATAATAAAGGAATAAACATATTAAATATTTCAAATGAATTTGGATAAAGTTTAGCAACGATCCGTTGCAGTTTATTTCATTTAGTGCGTGCGGATGTATGTATGTATGTATGGATGGATGTATGTTATCGTTTTTTTGGCCCACGATTTTTTCCACACCGTTGCACCGATTGAAATGAAATTGAAAACCTAGCATTCTTTGAACAAAATGAAGCGCTGATTAGATTTTGGTACATATCGACCCACAAACATTAGTACTTTATTTCAGTACTTTTTTAGTTTTTTCTAAATATCTTGAAAATGACTTAACCAATTTTGATGAAATTTAATATCCTAATTAAGTACCTTGGGGACCACAAAAAAGGATAAATAAAGTTTTTAGTAAAATTATATTTTAAAGTACTTTACTCTAGAGTAAGAGAGTACTTTTTTAATTTTTTTAATTCTTTAAAATTTATTCATTTGAACCTTTTAATATAGCTCATTTAGCCTTGCTTAAATAAGAATGGATAGGCTTCTCTCTGTGAAATGCTAAAAATTTGGGAGGAAATTTTATAAGTAACCATAGCAACTGCGTTGTTTTCTTATCCCTTACCTTTGCAGAAGACATAGAGGAACCGACTTTAAACCAAAAATAGCGATTGATTCTCATCAAATACTTGAGGAATAACCATTCTATATTGGATTTTTGACGTTTCGGTTTTTATTGGTGACCATTGCTGAGGACATAGATGAATCGACTTTAAACCAAAAATAGCGATTGATTCTCATCAAATACTTGAGGAATAACCATTCTATATTGGATTTTTGACGTTTCGGTTTTTATTGGTGACCATTGCTGAGGACATAGATGAATCGACTTTAAACCAAAAATAGCGATTGATTCTCATCAAATACTTGAGGAATAACCATTCTATATTGGATTTTTGACGTTTCGGTATTTATTGGTGACCATTGCTGAAGACATAGAGAAATCGACTTTAAACCAAAAATAGCGATTGATTCTCATCAAATACTTGAGGAATAACCATTCTATATTGGATTTTTGACGTTTCGGTTTTTATTGGTAACCATTGCTGAAGACATAGAGGAATCGACTTTAATCCAAAAATAGCGATTGATTCTCATATAGTACTTGAGGAATAACCATTCTATATTGGATTTTTGACGTTTCGGTTTTTATTGGTCACCATTTCTGAAGACATAGAGGAATCGACTTTAAACCAAAAATAGCGATTGAGTCTCATCAAATACTTGAGGAATAACCATTCTATATTGGATTTTTGACGTTTCGGTTTTTATTGGTAACCATTGCTGAAGACATAGAGGAATCGACTTTAATCCAAAAATAGCGATTGATTCTCATATAGTACTTGAGGAATAACCATTCTATATTGGATTTTTGACGTTTCGGTTTTTATTGGTCACCATTTCTGAAGACATAGAGGAATCGACTTTAAACCAAAAATAGCGATTGAGTCTCATCAAATACTTGAGAAATAACCATTCTATATTGGATTTTTGACGTTTCGGTTTTAATTGGTAACCATTGCTGAAGACATAGAGGTATCGACTTTAAACCAAAAATAGCGATTGATTCTCATCTAGTACTTGAGGAATAACCATTTTATATTGGATTTTTGAGGTTTCGGTTTTTATTGATAACCATTGCTGAAGACATGGAGGAATCGACTTAAAATCAAAAATAGCCATCGATTCTCATCTAATACTTGAGGAATAACAATTCTACATTAGGTTTTTGACGTTTCGATTATTATTGGTAACCAGTGCTGAAGACATGGAGGAATCGACTTAAAATCAAAATAACGATCGATTCATATCTAATACTAGAGGAATAACCTTATTGCATTCCATTTTTGATGTTTTGACTATTAATGGCAACCTCTACTGAAAACGTGGAAGAATAGACTTAAAATCAAAAAGACTAAAATCTTTTTTGGTAAACAACTCATGCTTGAGTTGTTTGCCATAAAAGAATTTAGTCTTTTTGATTTTAAGTCTATTCTTCCACGTTTTCAGTAGAGGTTGCCATTAATAGTCAAAACATCAAAAATGGAATGCAATAAGGTTATTCCTCTAGTATTAGATAAGAATCGATCGTTATTTTTGATTTTAAGTCGATTCCTCCATGCCTTCAGCAATGGTTACCAATAATAATCGAAACGTCAAAAACCTAATGTAGAATTGTTATTCCTCAAGTATTAGATGAGAATCGATGGCTATTTTTGATTTTAAGTCGATTCCTCCATGTCTTCAGCAATGGTTACCAATAAAAACCGAAATGTCAAAAATCAAACGTAGAATGGTTATTCCTCAACTATTAAATGAGAATTATTTTTGAATTAATGTCAATATGAACTACAAATTGCAAGTGAAATGTGATTAATAATAAAGGAACAAACATATTAATATTTCAAATGAATTTGGATAAAGTTTAGCAACGATCCGTTGCAGTTTATTTTGCATTGGGTTCAGTTTAGTTTCCGAATGGTGCCATATTAATTTGGTCAAGTTCTGATGATATGATCAATGACAAAATAGCGGAAATCTCCAATTCATATGAGCAAATAATCGAAATTATAATAAATAAAATATGTTATAAAAAAAAAAAAAAAATTAGGTCAAATTTATCTCCCACTTAATTTTTATTACCAGACCCTATACTTACAGAAAAAATGTCTGGGTATAGCCGGGAATCGAATCCGAGACCCCCGGGATGCCAGGCACCTTCTGACCATTACACCAGGGAGGCGGACTGAAGTGATATATGAAGCACTTGAAAGCAAATTATAATTTCCTATATTTTTATAAAATACTCTACTAGGAATAAGTATAATCAGTTCGAAATTCAAATATTTATTTTCTAAAAAAAATTGAAAAACTGATGATAAGGGGGACCCATTGACAAAATTCAATGGTAAAAAAAGAAACTTTTCGACTTTCTTTGACGAAATTATAATTTCCTATATCTTTATAAAATACTCTACTAGGAATCTTATCTAACTTGATTATAAATTGTTATCAAGTGTAATAAACGAACTTGGCATCTATATTTAAAATGTATATTAAATCAATATCTAAATTTATCACTTTTGATATTAACCATACGTCTCATATACCTTTAATTCATGGTATAATTATTCGATGACTTGATTAGGAAGTGCATTTCCAGTCCAGCACTTCAATTTGCATTTGCTAAGCCCTCTCGCAGATGCTAAGTGATTAACTGGCACCTCCACGCTCAATTCGAAGGCGATTTTGCATTTTCTTTTGTGTGTCTTTTAAACGCTTATCAAAAACCGATTCCAGGTAGAAGCTATTAATCTCTTTTCTCAGAGATTTTTTTTTAACAGAAACAATCAACCCACTGAGTGAACAACTTTTCCTATATTCATTAAAATGCCTCTAACTATACAATGAAGAACATTTTTCAATAAATTAATCTTTAATGGAATTTTCAGATATTCATTAATTATTATTTTTTTTTTATTTATAAATTGTTTTTCAATTTTAAAGAAATAAGAAAACTGGACTACCTTCAGGTCACTCTCTCTCTCTCTAGTGCATATATATTAATGGATATAATAAAAACCAATATTAAATCAATAAAAAGGGTTCTACATCAATACTGAATGCCTCAAAATCGTTAGTAGAAATGCAATAATATCTCGTATTTTTTTCATATTTTGTTATTTGACCCTTGGTTAGCTTTATCTCATGTGGGTTTTTAAATTTAAGGTAGTTCTTTCACAAATGCAAAAATTTAAGAAGTCTTCGAAACTTGGAATATAAGTCATTAACACCATAATAAACACACTGTTAAAATTTGAAGACGATTTACTACACCAAACATGAAATAATTGCAATTAAAAATGAAATTTTTTACATATGGTAGAATGGGAAAGGGTGGAAAAATGATCATTATTTTATTTTTTTTCATTGAAGGACTTTCCCCATCTTGATGAAAAACTAATATTTGTTAGAATAAAATATTCGGAGTAACTTAAAAAAAAAATTGAAATTATTTACCTCGTAATTTTGTTAAAATATAAAAAAAACATATTTGGGCGATTATTTTTAGTGGAGGGGATATAAGATCAATGGCTTGGAAACGATCCATTCATAAAGAGAATAAAGTAGTGTAAAAAGTACAGTCACGTTAAAAATATAAGATCAATGGCTTGGAAACGATCCATTCATAAAGAGAATATAGTAGTGTGAAAAGTACAGTCACGTTAAAAAAACAACCTAAAATTTTTGCACCGTTCATATTTATAGAGTGGTTACGAGGCTAAAACTTTTTGTGTGGATTGTCGCGAAAGAACCTCCTTAAAAGGGTCATACAAAAACATTAAAAACATGTTGAATTTCTAAAACGAACAATTTTTTAGATCTGGCTTTTTAAAAGCTCCTAAATTTCGATTAAAAAATGCAGATATCCAGTAAAAATCTAATCGAATCTAATGAGTTTTTAGGAAATTAAAAAAAAGAAAGCTGGCTGCGTCGGGAACACATTTCATATGTAGAATACTTCAGACTTTGCGAGTATGCTTAGGGTAAAAAGGGGAGGTAACACCTATCAATGATACAATAGTTTTTTATGTTAAGATTAATATAATGAATTTTATAGCTTTTATTCTGGTTCACAAAAGCCTGAAAGTGGTCTGAGATATAATCAATATTAACAATTTACATAAAAAAAAACACCGGATTAAAAAATACGTAAAACTAGCACTCAATACGTTATTGTACACAATTATCGATTTTCTTGAATCACACACTATGCCTACTCGTAGACAAAGATATAATATAAGTCATGAGTACTGAAATAAAGTACTCTAAAATATACATATATAATCGGACTCGTCTCTTTATTAGGGTTCCGTTTAAAAGTAAAATGGGACTATTAATCTCGCTACAATATCTCCCCATCAAAGTATTGTAGCTAGGGAAGATCGAATTTTATGTGGTGTAGAAAATAAAAAAAAAAAATTATTATGAGGGGTGAGCTATCGTTTGAAAATCTCCTTAAGTAGAATTAGTTTAACCTTTAATCTGAAAATGGATTTCGATTTAAAATTACGGTCTGAGATAGCCCCAAAATGGACATTTTTATGTGATTTTTTTTTTTTTTTTTTTAATGCAATCGAATGCAAGAAGGGGTGCACCAGTAAAGATGCAGCTCCTATGCATCTCGAAGAGAAGGAGAAAGTTGATTAAGTGAGAGGGTGTAGACGTAGGTGTCTATGCACTCCGGTTTTGAAGGTTTGAAGATTATATATAGGTGCTGGGAAAGATGGAGGCTGGGAGAGAGTTCCAGTTCCTTGAAGTCACGTGGATATATGTATTGGCGAATGAAGTGGTCCGGCACTTTTCTAATTTGATGAATTAGTGCCTGTCGGTATTTAGAAATGGCTTAACTTAAAATTATGAAAAAATTCAGTCATTTCTTCCTTTCTAAAGACAAATAAAATGAATTTGATTCCTTAAGCATTTTGGAAGTTATAAGGTACAAAACCCTTGATGAGCGTCCGGACTCGCATTTGGCCGACTTAAGTTAGTTCTTTCACAAATGCAAAAATTCAAGAAGATTTCGAAACTTGGAATATAAGTCATTAAAAGCATAATTATTTACCTCATAGTTTTGATAAAAAATAAAAAAAAAACATATTTGTGCGATTATTTTTAGTGGAGGGGATATAATATCAATGGATTGGAAACGATCCATTCATAAAGAGGATATAGTAGTGTGAGAAGTACAGTCACGTTAAAAAAACATAACCTAAAATTTTAGCACCGTTCATATGTATAGAGGGTTACGAGGCTAAAACTTTTTGTGTGGATTGTCGCGAAAGAACCTCCTTAATATTTATTTAGTCAAAAGTTCCAAATCCATAATCTTATAATTATATCTGTCCGACAGATAATTGTAAACACACAAAATTTTCTGAAAACCACTTTTTTGGACTCAAGACACTTGGAAAACGTAAAGATTTCTAAAAACTACAATATATGGTAGAAGTTTTTCAGGATAACAAGATTTCCATTTTACCACCGGATATACGGTTTTATTTGTTGTCTGATGGAAACAACCGTTTCAATGGCATTTTTCTAAAAGTAGAAATTTATCATAAATAAAGCGATTCAATTGGTTTTGTGCACGCAAAGATATTCCTCTTGGTAATAGAATGGAATATGAATAAAAAATAAACACATTTTTTTGTATAATATAAATACGATATCTATTTTTTCTTTTCTGCATATATATTCAATAGATTTGAATGATTCGTCCTCACGCTATACTTTTGTTTTGTTTTTACTCTAGTCTAGAAAGTAAGAACCAACCAGGCTAAATAAACTTGACGACACGCGTATTATATCTTGCTCACGGACTTTTGATTAGTATTTATTTATTCGTATAGTTATTTTACTAAAGAACAAAAGTTATTAATTCAGACTATAGCATAATAATATGTAATCTATTTTTGCTATCTTATCAAGGATTGTTCGTTCTCCCCTCAAATCTTTTAAATCACTGGTTCTCTACCTTTGTTGCTGCATTCTCGTCTGAGCAAAAGATGCACAAACTACAATTTTACTGATAATCTGCAACACTTCGAAATCCTTAGGGCCAATTGTATGTCGGTTGGTAAATTCTTTTTAAACGTTGACAAAAGGTAAAACCTTAAAATTCATCTTGTGACTGACGGGATGGCCAATCAGATGAAAGTGCCTGTCATCTGATTGGCCCTCCCGCCGGCCACAAGGTGAATTTTAAGGTTTAACCTTTTGTCAACGTTTAAAAAGAATTTACCAACCGACATACAACTGGCCCTTAAATTCCCCTTTTGAATGAAATCACTCACTGATTGTGAATCCATGTTTTAAATTATCGTGAAGTGTATTGCCTTATGTTTGCTTGAGGCCTTTTTTAACCGACTTTGAAAAAAAGGAGGAGGTTATCAATGTCTGTTTTAAGTAAATGCCTTTTAGTGGTAATGAGGAATATAAACTACGGACGAAAAGCAGTAGAGAGTAGAACATAAAAACATGGATGTTGCTAAGTAGATGTTTTTATGAAAGGTATCACAAAAAAATTCCCTATAACTTGAGTCTAGACCTCTAGAGAAGCGATTCTTAACAGGGTCCGCGGAAAGTATGTTGGGAGGTTGGAAAAATATTAGAATTGTTTAAGTTTTTATATTTTCACAAATAAAAAAAATAAATAAAAAAAATATGTTACTTGTTTTTATAAGTGATACATAATTATGTAAGTGGCAGATGAATTTATTGACATCTCAATATTCTTAAACATCGTTAAACTAAATGAAAACGTTGAGCGCATAGGTAAATTTGACCCAAACAGACAAAATTACAAGTTGAATAAAACAGTATAAATATTTTTTATAAGTCTAGGTTTACAATTTTTATACTATAGCAAATATCCCATCTTTTGCAAATATACCATTTTTCAAGAAATATGTTATTACTGACAATCTGATAAAGTATTTTTTGATTATTGCATTTCGCATCTGTGCAACATATTGCCATGAATTGCCAAGAATTGCTGAGCCCTCAACGATAAAAAATATACATATATATAGTATAAATGTTATGTTAAGTTCTGCTTTTTGATTTATTTATGAATTATTGTTACATTTGAGTTTTTTTTATACGAGTAATTACGAGTATGTTACCTAATGGTCGGGGAGAGGGGGGGGGGAGAATACTGGCCGCGAAAATATTTTATGATTTTAAGGGGGTCGCGACTAATAAAAGGTTAAGAACCACTTCTCTAGAGGACACCAAAACAAGAAATTTTTGTTAAAATCCTCCCCAAATGATCAGTTTTAGCACTTGACTAAATTAGTGTAATTTCTAGGAGCACTAAATGTTAATATTTTACTCCAATACAGAGATTGCATCGTCGTTTCATGGAATCACGAGTCCTCTAGAATTATTCTACCCTATTCATGGCCTATTAAAATGATTAATTCTGAACATACTTGATTGTCTATTATGAAACTAATTTACTTTAGGGCAGAAATGGTTCATTTGCGAACAAAAAAGAAAAAACACTTATTTGGGTTCTCCCTCTATTCGTCACTTTTGAATTCGACTAATTTAACCTATCGCCAAAATAGCTCCTTTTTCAGACATGTATGTTAACAAAAATTCCTTTTTTTAATGTCATCTATTCACCTACGAAGTTTGTTGGCATGTTTTTGGGATGATACCCTTTAAAAAAATATTTAGACATCTTTTTAAGCCTTCATCAAGTAGGTATTGATAAAACATTCCATTTTAGTGACACCAAGACGGCAATGTATTTTCTCCTACATATCTCAAGAAGACTATATAGTATATAATATACGCTACCAATGTTTCCAGCCTTTTTCTTTATACATTTTCTGTAGATTCTCCTTTCACTAAAATAATTTATATTTGGTATTCAACAAATTTTGAGAAAGTTCTCTGCAAAATACACATCAATATTGGTTAATAAAGTAAAGGGAGTGTAGTTTCACAGTGAATGAAATAAAATTCAAAGAGGTTTATTCAAACTCAATATATTTCGGATTATTAGTCCATCATCAGGAGTTTACAAACTGTTTGTAATTTGTAAACTCCTGATGATGGACTAATAATCCGAAATATATTGAGTTTGTATAAACCTCTTTGTTTTTTATTTCATTCACTGTGAAACTACACTTCCGTTACTTTATTAATTAAGTTTGTAATCTGTAAACTCCTGATGATGGACTAATAATCCGAAATATATTGAGTTTTATTTCATTCACTGTGAAACTACACTCCCTTTACTTTATTAATTAAAATCATGTTTCACCTAAAACCCACACCACTTTCCCTAAGTAAAACATCAGTATTGGGGTTATTATTCATTTGCCAACAAATTATAAGAAATAGTTCACAAGAATTTTTTTTTTTTTTGGCTTTTCGGCCTTTCTAGCCATAAGCCTAATTACGATACTAGTTATATTTTTTTTTAATTTGTCTCTACCCCCGGGGGTCAGATTTTAGCTGGATGCCTCGAGTCGGATTCGAACCCGGGTCCCTTGGTTAGCTCGCTGTCACGCTAGTTCATAAGAATAAAAGCATTAATTATAGTTTCCTCGTATAGTTGTATTTCCACAAATACTTAGAAAAATCTACCTTTTATTTTGCATATAAGGCCTTGACGTCACGTCACCACTAAAATGTAGGGTATTACAAGTCGTTATTTAAATTTGTAATTATTCGATTGAATCCATAATAATTATCTCTTACACTTTTTTATATTGACTTCGAGGGAATAAAAAAATCAATTAAAATCTACAAATAATCCGTTTAAAGCTTTTGTGCAATTTGAATAGCCTGTCGGGGCATAAAAAAGCTGCGAAAACATTTTAATGAGTTTCCGCTAAAAAATTCTTTAGTATAGGTTTTTTGTTTAATTGAAATATATAGAGATCCAAGCTATCTATATATAGAATGCATGTTTTTGACAAGAAACATTAAAAAACTATTTTTTCTTTTTAATTTATTTATTTATAAAAAATCATTCATTCATAATGATTTCTTTGGAAGTCCCAGCGACAACCGATAAATGGCGCTATCGATCAATACAAAAATTTATAGTTTATACAAATCAAAACAACTGTTTACTTAAACATATAATTAACATTGTTAAACACTAAATCAATAACTACAACCATGTATAATATGTTAAACACCTTTTTACTATGAAAAATAAACAGACAAATTCCCTAATCCTGATCGAAGCCTATAATGGAGATGAAGTGTATTTTAATTGAATTACCATTATAGCTTTGGAGCCGGTTTCGGAAAGTCAGCAATCGCCAAATCTGTGCATTGTTCATTAACTCTTCAGAAAATATCTCATCAATTGATGTCCGACCCATACGCTATATCTTACCCTGGGTATCTATCGAAAAAGTTCGTGATTGTAGTTTTTTTCTTGATTTTCTCCTAAAAATTTTACTCTTTGAAAAACTTTTCTTAGGGCCCACTAAAAAATAATCTTTGCCCTCTTCATCAGTCTATTACAATGAATTCACAGGAATTAATTCATATATTAATTCCTGTGAATCCATTGTAATAGAGTGATGAACAGGGGTGTAGTGGAGCAGGAACGCGTGGGAACGGCGTTCCCACACTGGTTTCATTCAGTAAAATAATAATAATAATAATACTAACAAATAAAATTAAAATCACTTACGCAAGTAAATAAAATAATATCTTAAAAAATGTTTTGAGTCATCAGCACCCATCAAGGGCGACCGCCCCCCCCCCCATAGAGGGCCGTGCCTGGCAAAAACAACATTTATTTTTTTTAAAAATTTTTAAAATTGAAAATAAAGTTTTATATATGTTATGTGTGTGTGTGCGTGGGGGGGCGTCTCCGACGACCCCCCCCCCCCCCCCCCCCCGCTTGAACAATTCGATCGCGACACACTTCCGAGATAGAAAGTATATCTTATATACATCGGGCACCTTAATACATTCTCCCCCCCCCCATAAAAAATTCCTGGATCCGCCCTTGGCACCCATGCACCGTACCTACCCGAATTTCAAATTTCAATATTCTAATAGTTTACTTAGATTAAGATTCGGTAGTTTAGCGTTCCCACACTGAAAATTTTGCCACTACAACTCTGGTGATGAAGAGGGCAAAGATTATTTTTTAGTGGGCCCTAAGAAAAGTTTTTCAAAGAGTAAAATTTTTAGGAGAAAATCAAGAAAAAAACTACAATCACGAACTTTTTCGATTATTTTCGGGAACTACTAAATCTCAAAGCTAGTTTTTACCCCCCCCCCCCTCCCTACACACACACACACACACACACACACACACACACACACTTTCATAGGCAAAAAACCAACACAAGTAGTGGCCAATATCAGGCGATCCGAAGAATATGAAATCTCAAATCTGCTATATATTCTAGCAATTTTTAATTTTTTTTTTTAATTTTTCCTCGCGATTGCTCAATATTGATATATTTATACCAAATGCTTTTTGCCACAAGAATAATATAAACATTTATTACTGATATTTTTTAATATTCCATTTTATTGATTTTACTTAAAAGTAGCGTTGCAATTTATCTAAAGAACTTAATTGAAATTTTATTATCCAATGATCAACTCCTGAGACAGTTTAATCGATTTTTGTTTCATAAGGATATCTTAACGTCTCTTAATAATTATTTTTAGTTTTATGATTATCTGATTTATTTTAAGGTTGAATAAAATATTAAAAAATAATTTTTCATACATCTATCTAAGACCCGTAAATTTTTTATTATCAATAAAAAACATTAGTTTTTAGGTTAAAATAATATATTAAAACCAGATGGCAATAATAATTGATGTAGGAGACGAACACAGGATAGCCGAAATAAAATGAGCCCTTTAACAGCGAGTCTGACATTACTATTATATACCGAGGGTATCTTTCTTACCCTATAACTTCTAAAATATTTGAGAAATCAAATTCGTTATTATTTGTCTTTGATAAAGAGAGAATGAGTAAATGTGTGGATTTTTTTTAAAATAATTTAAGTTAAACATCGACAGGTACAATAATTGAAAAGGGTACTTACGTATTAACGCCACCGCAGCTACAAATAAAATTTTAAACTACAAATTTGAACTGAAATCGAGTTTATGGAATGTGATGTGTCAAAATGTCTCAAGTAAGGGCCAGTGGGCGTTGGCAATTTTCACTTTTAGGACTTTTCATAGGTTCGGTTCTATTCATTATCTCGGTTCATTTAGATAAAAAAATGGGTTCCCGAACAAACTTTGGAAGGTTAACGCCAACCTAATCGCCTAAAAACCAGCCCGAAATGAAGATACACGAGCCGAACTGAATATATCTTAACCGAACCGGCAACGACTTTTACATATTCGAATTTTTTTTGGGTATTTACTAATTATTTTATAATTAATATTCATTTTTTAAAGAATCCGTCGTCAGTAGCGGTTAAAAACAGCCAAATCTGTAGCTGCGGTGGCGTTAATACTTAAGTACATTGAAAAGTTTTTATTTTTCCGAGAGTAGCACAATTGTTGATTCATAAAGAGAAACAAAGAGGTTGTCCTCTGCTTAATGCAAATAAACATCCATACATATATATCAAAATTTTATATCTGTATAGGTATATATTATTTATTTGTTTGAGACTATAGTTTCGAAGACTTGGCCTTCATCATCAGTCTTTTTTAATTATAAATATTATTTTTCATGGGGTCAATATATCGTATGGATATTGAAATTTTTTGATCTTTACTTAGCTGAGAGCCAGTTAAAATTTAATTACACCTCACAAGCTTCATTTTATTTTTATGTTATTTTACATATAATGCACTCTTTGTTTCTCTTTATGAAGGTACAATAATCACTTAAAAATTATCACTTT
Source organism: Forficula auricularia (assembly GCA_024734495.1). NCBI lineage: Eukaryota > Metazoa > Arthropoda > Insecta > Dermaptera > Forficulidae > Forficula > Forficula auricularia. The sequence goes on along the minus strand of JALMQS010000085.1, from coordinate 23,980,247 downwards.
GTGACTCTCACATTAGTTTTAAAGCGAACAAAATTATTTTATTTTTGACCCCATAAAAAATTCGTCTTTTCTCCAAATTGATTTGATTAAAATTTTAATACGATTTTTGTTTTCAGGGAAAATGGATACATAACTTTAAAATTGAAATTTTGTAATGTATTTCATTTAAATTAATTTAAAAAATGTTTCACCAAGTACCAACACCAAATTCCTTAAAAACTATTGTATTTCATTTAGTCTACCAAGTACAATGTTCTACAGAGTGACATGATGATATTTAATTTTTACTTTATCCAATGCAAAGCATGGGTAAAGTATTGTAATCGCTCTCGGGGCAAGCGTGGCTTCAAAGGGTCCTCAGGTAAAGACTACGGAACCCATGGACTCAATTAAAGTCACAAATTGTAGTATTCAATTAGGTTGAATTTTAGCACGTGACGGTTTTGCCAAAAATTACATGGGGTCTCGTCGAGAGGCCAAAAAGTGCCATTTTTTCATTTAGTGCGTGCGGATGTATGGTATGTATGTATGGATGGATGTATGTTATCGTTTTTTTGGCCCACGATTTTTTCCACACCGTTGCACCGATTGAAATGAAATTGAAAAACTAGCATTCTTTTAACAAAATGAAGCGCTGATTAGTTTTTGGTACATATCGGCCCACAAACATTAGTACTTTATTTCAGTACTTTTTTAGTTTTTTCTAAATATCTTGAAAATGACTTAACCAATTTTGATTAAATTTAATTTCCTAATTAAGTACCTTGGGGACCACAAAAAAGGTTAAATAAAGTTTTTAGTAAAATTATATTTTAAAGTACTTTACTCTAGAGTAAGATAGTACATTTTTAATTTTTTATATTCTTTAAAATTTATTCATTTTAACGCTTTAATATAGCTCATTTAGCCTTGCTTAATTAAGAGTGGATAGGCTTCTCTCTGTGAAATGCTAAAAATTTGGGAGGAGTAACCATAGCAACTGCGTTGTTTTCTTATCCCTTACCTTTGCTAAAGACATAGAGGAATCGACTTTAAACCAAAAATAGAGATTGCTTCTCATCTAATACTTGAAGAATCACCATTCTATATTGGATTTTTGACGTTTCGGTTTTTATTGGTGACCATTTCTGAAGACATAGAGAAATCGACTTTAAACCAAAAATAGCGATTGATTCTCATCTAATACTTGAGGAATAACCATTCTATATTGGATTTTTGACGTTTCGGTTTTTATTGGTAACCATTGCTGAAGACATGGAGGAATCGAGTTAAAATCAAAAATAGTGATTGATTCTGATCTAATACTTGAGGAATAACCATTCTATATTGGATTTTTGACGTTTCGCTTTTTATTGGTAACCATTGCTGAAGACATGGAGGAATCGAGTTAAAATTAAAAATAGTGATCGATTCTCATCTAATAATTGAGGAATAACAATTCTACATTAGGTTTTTGACGTTTTGATTATTATTGGTAACCATTGCTGAAGACATGGAGGAAACGGCTTAAAATCAAAAATAACGATCGATTCTTATCTAATACTAGCGGAATAACCTTATTGCATTCCATTTTTGATGTTTTGACTATTAATGGCAACCTCTACTGATAACGTGGAAGAATCCACTTAAAATCAAAAAGACTAAATTCTTTTTTGGTAAACAACTCAAGCTTGTCCAAATCCAACGTATAATGGTTATTCCTCGACTATTAAATGAGAATCGATCATTATTTTTTACTTAACGTCAACATGAACTGCAAATAGCAAGTGATATCTGATTAATAATAAAGGAATAAACATATTAATATTTCAAATGAATTTGGATAAAGTTTATCAACGATCCGTTGCAGTTTATTTTAATTTATTTTCGTTAATACGCATTCATAGAAGTTTCCAAAGCGCAAGTTGGCCTCGCATATGGAGGTTTTGGTACTTTAAATCTTCTAAAATACTTGTTCAAATTAGTTTTGATGTCTCCTTGATATAGTCCAGTCAAATTGTGTTTTTATCAGGAAAGTTTTGGGATAGTTCTGATTTTTTGCATATATATGTTTTTTTGGGCGCTGAATCGAAATGTGAGGTCTCCCACCAAAATTTCGTGACGCAACATTGTAGAAAATTAAAAAAATGTGAAAATTTCCATTTTTTGGCGGTTTTTCGATTATAACTCGGAAACTATCAACCTTTCGTAAATAATTTTTATTTGCAAAATGAAAGTACATTGAATTTCTTACAAATTTTACTATTTAGTTTTTTTTTTGTCCAATGGACCGTTTGGACTCAAAATCCAAGTTTTCGACCTCGGCAGCCCTCCCGGATCACCCAAAACTGGCACTTTTTTTTCGATATTTTCCCATTTTGATCATGAAGAAGCATGTTTTTGACAAAGACCACTTTATATATTTTTAAACTAGATTAAATTTGCTGTTATTGAACATAACAACAAATAATATAATATAACGTTTAGTTCAACTTCTTATCCTTCAATAAATTCAATCACAATAATATAAACTTTAGCAGCTACATTTAATAGAATATTTTCTCTAGATAATGAAGACTATGGGATGTGCAACTTTTAGAGAAGTGTAAAAATTGAGATGAGATAAAGTCATATGGAGGCGAGTTGATGTGTCAAACCACTCCTGGGGCTGATTATTTTACGATGATAAGGTTAAAAAGAAAAACTTTTAAGCATGACTACGTCTCATGCACACACCCTTTATATATACAAAATAACAGAAATTTAATTTATCTCTCTTCTCATCATTTCATCACTTGAATAGAATATTTATATTCTCATCACTTAATAAAATTATGCGATGTAATTAATAAATGAACACGCCGTGGGATTTGGCAAAAAATCAAGTCGTTTATATAGGAGGAGGATTATTAGGGCGATCGTAAACATATTACAATTAAATTCAGGGGCAATGAAATATTTATTCATTAGCAAGCTGCTAAAACATTACACGTTGTAGGAGGGGGTATTTAAGAAAATTAACGTTTCAATTACAGGATACAAGAGGAATAATTAAGTACTAAAGGATAATAATTACTATACATTTATATTGCTTCCTTGTCTTCTTATTTTTTTGACTACGAACTTTGTATCTAGTCAGAACATTTGGATGATTAATTAAATATTAGCTTTTTGGTCACTACGCATAAAGGTGCTTTTAAGTGGTGTTAATATCGATACGTTTCATTTAGCAACACTCGAGGAGTGAACCGCGACCTAATATCGTGTACACCCACTAAAAATGAACAAAATAGACATAATGCTTCTGTCTGAAACCAATTTTACAAATAAATACTTAGTCAAAATCCCCGAATATAATCTCTACAATACAAATCACCCCAGCTGCTCTTCATGAGGAGGTAGTGCTTCACGAGGAGGTAGCGCAATTATAATAAAAAATCCATAAAACAATGCGAACTTCCACTTTCATTTCCAAGTAGAAGACAGTAGATTAAGGTGAATTATCTAATGAATTCCAAAAAAATTCCACATAATTCCAAAGAGGGTGTACACCTAATTCCAATCGCGGTTCACCCCTCGGCAACACTATATGGGCCGAGAATTTGTGATTATTAAAAAAAATTCAATTTAAATCTAGGGTAGTTTAGCTAGAAAGGGTTTCTAATTGTAGCAAAAGATGGCCCTCTCGTAGAATAATTAATTAGCACAGGTAAACAGAGATGACTCTGTGATTGAAAAATGACCTTCCTGAAGTTAGCTGAAGAGATGAAAGTAATTTCCGGTTAACGGTATAAATAGCAAGGGGAATACCTCAGACAGGCGTAAAACTAACGAGAAGCTACGGATTTACAAATGTGAAACTTCGTGTTCAAAGAGGAATAAATTCGTATTGCGAAGGTGAATAATCATAATTTTTGATTTGCGAAAAAATAAATATAGGTACGTATATAAGGAATAAATTTAATGTTTGTATCTTATTTAGTTTACGAGCCACAATGCTCTGACAAAGAGACAGATAGACACTGTATCAACATTAATAGGGTCCCATTTAACTTTTGAACGGAACCCTAAAAACCTGCGGTGTTTAATAAACAGTTCTAGATTCTATTGGTGTTTTTTACAGCACAATTTTTTTTTTTTAATATATTATTTTCTTTTTTCTCCCATCTAAATTACTCTTGACAACCGATCCGGATTAGGAGCAGGTTGTCACAAAAATTTACTCTGGCAGAACTTTTTTTTCTCAAAAGTCAAATGCTGCTATGGCCTCAGATTTGTGGGGAAAATATAGCCAAGGAAACAAACATATTACGAGATACACCAATGATAGAAAGGGAAACTGTAAACACTGCCTGTTCAAAAATTAAAAACCATAAAATGTGACACCAGCCCCAGCCTCCTCTCTAATTTTTTTTAAGGGGTTCGCATGATTCGCATGATTTTACATGTAATTATTAATCTCAACCAAAACATTCTGTGAAAAATGGTCAAGTTCGAAAAGTAGTGAAATCTAGTGTGCAGCCAAGTTAAATTCGCCAAGAATAATTAAGTTGAGAGATCTACTATTTTCTCAACTTAATTATTCTTGGGGGAATATAACTTGGCTGCACACTAGATTTCACTACTTTTTCGAACTTTACCTGTTTTTTCACAGAATGTTTTGGTTGAGATTTCTCTTCTTTTTGTAAGCTACGAGGAAGCCCGTTGGTCCAAAGGGGTAGAATTTTCATTTTGACCCCCCCCCCCCATTTTGGGTGGTTAGATTTTTATTTCTAGCCTTCAGGGAGGCCCACAGAATATGTATACAAACTTTTGTTGAGTTTGGTCCAAAGGGCTAGAATTTTCATTTTTGACCCTCCCCCCATTTTGAAGCGGTTGAAAGTTCGAATTTTTTCCTTTGTTTGTGTCCCAAACTCTACTAGCAGGCGAAATTTCATGATACTGGAATGATTGGAAGTACCCTAGGTTTTGATGACCTGTCAGTCAGTCAGTCAATGTCAAAATTAGCTATTTTCTCAGGTCCATATATCAGAATCTATTTAAGCTATATTATTGAAATTTGGTACTCTCCTCAAGATGGATTACATAATTAATTACATGTGTATAATTTCAGCTTTGTATCTCAAATGGTTTCCGAGCTGTAGGGAGGGGGTCGAATTTGGCTCGAAATGGTTCGTGTAAATAGCGTACAGTGTGTACGGCCAAGCTAATGCTCGAACTTGGCCTGCGCATGCTTTGCGCTTTGATTGTATTTATCTCAAAGAACGCCTATCGTGAATCCGCCATTACCTATATTAATTTTTATAAAAATTTTAAATAAATGAATAAAAACTCGCTGGCTTTGTCCCTGATAATAGAGGTTTCTCATACCATTATTTTCTCATCGTCGTTTCAAAATGTAAGTGAGACAAAAAATGATCAAAAACATAAAATAATTGTGTACCGTTTCTTTTAATAATAATAATAATAATGTGATAAATAACTAAGAGAAGAAATACAAAACGGTTAGTTAATTCAATCCCTTTCCAGATTAAATTTCAAATTTTAATTTGATATTTATTTTTATTATGTTAGGTGTAAATTGGAATGCTGCTCCCACGCCTTTGTTAAGTGTAAGCCTGTTAACCAGACAGAGAGAGGTAGCGAATGAAATACAAATGAGTGCATCTTAATAAACCGAAAGTCGATATCAATTTCAATTAAATGGGAACCACCGATAGCTATCAAAAGGAAATGAGATTAAAATTAGAGATAGCTTTAAAGAACATCGATCTTCTGCTCGCCCGCCCGCCCGCCACTCTATCTCCTTTCGAGCATTTAATTATATTTATAACTAAACGATTTGGATTGTAATCAGAACAGAAAATAGAAATTCGATGATCAAGAAAGAGATGTTTATAGGGTGGGGGGTGCGCATTCAACATGTGCCGAAACCAGTCCAGAAGTGAACGTGCTCCTGCTTGCTATCCATTAGAAACGTCCCACACCTTTTACGTCTTTTTTTTTGAAAAATTACATTCATTAACTACCGTGGGAGGAGATTATTAAAATGTATATATTTATATATAGCTATTATTTCATAATACACTAATAAAGAGGTTCTCAATCCTTTTAGGGTTCGATACAAAAGTAAAACGTAACGCTATTAGTGTCGCTAATATGATGTCTGTCAGAGGATTATAGTTCGGACTAAAGAAGATACAAATGTAGCTATTTGTTATATTGAAAAAATATTGAAAAAATTAATCATATGTTTCCTACATTTGATTCAATTGCGAATCAAATGTAGGTGATTTTTAACTGAATGTTTTCTACATTTGATTCAATCGCGAATCTAATGTAGGGAATTTTTGTCAAATATTGAGTGAAAATAATATTTGACAAAAACTCCCTACATTAGATTCGCGATTGAATCAAATGTAGAAAACCTTCAGTTAATTAATGGCAGGCATCTAACATACATGCTAATAGATCTAGCGCTCTGGACTGGGAGATCGAATATATAACATCTGAGATTTCAAATTCACTTGGTGATCCATCCGAATGTCTAGCGGGCTATACGCGAAATGACGTTGGATTGTAGCTAAGTGGATCACATCTTTTTCTCTCTTGGTCCAGACTTAATACTCCGCAGACTCCAATAGCGTAATCCGCAGTAGTCTCGCGAGATAAAAATATATTTTTTCAAATCAGCGTGGTCAAAATAATCCTCGTTGACGTATCAATTATTCTTTGATATATTAATGAGGAAAATTAAAATTTAAGTGATTTTTGTCAAATATTGAGTGAAAATAATATCTGAACTTATATATTTCTAACTTGAAATAATGATGTTAAATAAATTTATAATTTTTCTCATTAATATATCAAAGAATAATTGACATATTAACGAGAATTGTTATGATCGCGCTTTTTGAAAAAGATATATATCGCGAGACTACTGCGGTTGAAGCTATTGGAGTCTGCGGAGTCTTAAGTCTGGACCAAGAGAGAAAAAGATATGATCTATTTAGCTACAATCCAACGTCATTTTGCGTATAGCCAAGTTCAGATATTATTTTCACTCAATATTTGACAAAAATCACCTACATTTGATTCGCGATTGAATCAAATGTAGGCCAGAGCGCCTGATCTATTAGCACGTATGTTAGTTGCTTGCCATTAATTAATCGTATGTTTCCTACATTTGATTCAATCGCGAATCAAATGTAGGTGATTTTGTCAAATATTGAGTGAAAATAATATCTGAACTTGGCTATACGCAAAATGACGTTGGATTGTAGCTAAATGGATCATATCTTTTTCTCTCTTGGTCCAGACTTAAGACTCCGCAGACTCCAATAGCTTCAACCGCAGTAGTCTCCCGATATATATATTTTTCAAAAAGCGCGATCATAACAATTCTCATTAATATGTCAATTATTCTTTGATATATTAATGAGAAAAATTAAAAATTAATTATTTATTGTTTTATAATTAAAAAATAAATAAAAATCTTTTAAAAAAACAATTATTAAAAGTTTAATAAAACCCAAACAAAAGGGGGGGGGGGGGTGAACAAAGTGTGATATCGTGTGACAGGGGGGGAGTCATAAGCTTCGTGACGTCATATGTATAAATCTAAAGTATTAAAATTCTAACGAAAAACTTTAAAATGTCCATGCAAACACGATGATTAAATTTTGTATCGAATTTAGGGAACGCGGTTTTGGTTTATAGTGAAATATTATTAAAATTATATTAGGTTGGAGTTGGTGGTGTTTCACAAGGAGAAAAAAATAAAATACAAAGATTCTTTTTTTACTCTATATATTTACTTTATATAGTTAAAGAGCTCAAAAAATATAGAGTAAATTTAAAAAAATCTTTGTATTTTAATTTTTTTTCTTGTGAAACACCACCAACTTCAACCTAATATAAAATTTTGTATCGTTCATTTGATTTGTTATGTTTTGTAAAATTTCTAAAATGCTTGATTTATTATTGATTTTATGAAAAAAGATTTTAAATGGAAATATAAAAATAAAACGATATTTTTTATCATGGGGTGTAAAGTAATTATACCAGTAAAAACTTCATTAAGTAGAATGAAGGTAAATTTTTTAATTATTTTTTAACTATAAAATGAAGTTATAGGAGGGTGTCATATTATCCACATTTATACAATTTTTGTAATGGGATTTTAAAACCACTGGTATATAAAATTATAAAAAAATTTTTAAGAAAAAAATAAAAACCGACTTCAAAAAATTAAGTGCAACAAATATAAAAATACACTAAAAGGTATAAAATAATTATTATCTTATTTAGTTACAACTAAACGACGAAATATTAACACGAAATTACTTTTAAAGTCGGTGCCAAACAAACTATACCTATAAGCGAGCGTACCCGCCAAACGTACTAAGTAAGATCCGTCGAGTGCGATTCATAAAAGGTATATGTTTGGCACCAACTTCAAAAAGTAATTTCGTGTTAATATTTCGTCGTTTAGTTGTAACTAAATAAGATAATAATTATTTTATACCTTTTAGTGTATTTTTATATTTGTTGCACTTAATTTTTGAAGTCGGTTTTTATTTTTTCTTAAAAATTTTTATTTTTCTCTTTTTAGTGATGTTATTAATAGTGATTATATCATCAGAACTTGACCAAATTAATATGACATCATCCCTAAGACACCCCTTTCGGATAAAAAAAGAACCATCGAAATCGGTTCATAAACAAAGAGGTTAGGTCTAAACAAACCTAAACAAACCTAATAAAAAAGGTCTAATACCTATGAAAAAAAATCGAAAAAAAAATGGGACCAATCGGAAGCTAGACTGGACCCAATGCAAAAAAATTTTTCAAAATCGGTTGACAATTGGCGGAGATATGAGGTAACATAGGCACAAAAAAAAAAAAAAAAAAAAAAAAAAAAAAAAATTCAATCGAATAGAGAACCTCCTCCTTTTTTGAAGTCGGTTAAAAAAATTATATTAGCTCTTTTTGAAAGACAAATAAAAACAATTGTGATATCTCAAAAATTTTTATATTAATAACTGTTTTTAGTGTTCTGTTTAAAAAGTAAAACGGGGTCCATTATAGTGTCGCTACAATGAATATGTTTATCTGCCTTTCTATCTGTTCGCCTATCAGAGCATCGTAGCTTGTAAACTAAACAAGATACAAATTATAATGTACCTATTCATTTCTCCCAAAAACTAAAATCGTATTGACCTTTTAATTGCATTATTATTTTGGGAAGGGTCGAATTTTTTATGGGGGAAAAAAATAAAAAATAATTTTTTTATCATGGGATGTAAGCTGTAATAAGGTACATAAAGAGAAACTAAGAGGTTGTTCTCTGCTTGATGCAAATAAACATACACACATATATATCAAAATTATATATCTGTATATATATTATTTATTTGTTTGAGACTATAGTTTCGAAGCTTAGTCTTCATCATCAGTCTTTATAAATATTATTTTTCATGGTGTCAGTATCACATGGATATTGACATTTTTTGATCTTTACTTAGCTGAGAGGCAGTTAAATTTTTAATTTTAGTTACATTCTTAATTTTACTTAATTTTTAATTTTAACTGCCTCTCAGCTAAGTAAAGATCAAAAAATTTTAATATCCATACGATACTGACCCCATGAAAAATAATATTTATAATTAAAAAAGACTGTTGATGAAGGCTTAGTCTTTGAAACTATAGTCTTAAACAATTAAATAATATATATATATATATACAGATATATAATTTTGATATATATGTGGGTATGTTTATTTGCATCAAGCAGAGGACAACCTCTTTGTGTCTCTTTATGAATCAACAACTCTGCTACTCTCGGTAAAATAAAAACTTTTCAATTGTAAATAGGTATCTATGTAAATATATTTGACTCATTTTTATTTTATTTATTTATTTTGTTATATATGTTGAGACAGCTCCAAAGTGGCTATTTTTAGTGATCCTCCTTAGATCTTTCCCGATCCCAACAATTATTTGGTTCCCAAATACCTAAACCTTTGAATATCCGTAAATTTGTATCACCTTTTTCTATCTAAGATGAATTAATGCTTTGGCTTGTACATCCTGTAGAATATATTTCTTAAATTGTATGTTTTATAATTTTCAGACGGACGCGAAAATGGTCTTTGACGTGATCCAGCGGATGGAGGACACAGAACCATTTTCTGAAGAACTACTGGCGGCGATGAAGCGTCTTTGGGCCGATGCGGGAGTACTCGAGTGCTTCGGACGAAGCAACGAGTATCAGCTCAACGACTCAGCTAAATAGTAAGCACCAGGATAAACCTAGAAAAAAATCAAGATATATATAAGTTATTATTGCTTATTTATCATTTCTGACAAAAGTTTCCAGTTATCCTATCTAAGAAATTCAATTGAACAACATAGCTTATTCGGATTTAGAAATACTTCCAGGTATAAAAAGCTTGGAATTACCCCCTCTAATAATATTATATACTTAGAAAATCATAAGATGGTGTCATCTATTAAATCCGATGGAATGGAATATTTTAAATTATATATCAGAGGGTTGTTTTTCACCCCCTCGGGAATCGAACCCGAGTGCCAGTAACAGCAATCCGGGTCATCTGGCTCATCTGCGAGGTGCGAACCTCTCTGACATATGTAAACGCGTTAAATATTTTATTCAAAGATTGTTATATTAATTTGTAAAATCTCCGGATCTAGTTTAATTAAAATAACAATCTTTGAGTAAAATATTTAACGCGTTTACATATGTCAGAGAGGTTTGCACCTCACAGGCGAGCCAGATGGCCCGGATTGCTGTTACTGGCACTCGGGTTCAATTCCCAAGAGGGGTGAAAAACAACTCATCTGACATATAATTGGAAATATTTAATTCCATCGGATTTAATACAGATCTTATGTTTTTCTAAGAAAATTTGAATCTATTAACATCGGCAAATTGAAATCTTTCAATATTATATACATTAGATAATATCTGAATTTTAATCTACTGCTTATTGAAATATTAATAAAAATTGAAAAGTTTATAAAAACTTATTAACCATCTTCATCAAATTTTTAAAATGGATCACTTTTTATTTTACCATACAGGGTATGGTCAAGTACTGTAATCGTGAATGAAAAAAAGTGTTTTTTTTGCTTCTTTTCACAATTTGTTAAAAAGAAATGAGAGATTGTCATCTTCTAAATCCAAGCTGTTGTGGATAATTTTTAATACATGTCAGAAGGGTTGAATTTATTCCCCTTGAGAATTGAACCCGAGTGCCAAAAAGCAATCCGGACCAATGGCTACTTTGTGAGGTTTAACTATCTAGCAGATAGATCTGACAAGCGTGGAAAGAATAATTAGACTGCGAAATTTTACAAATGAAGATTGGATATTTGAGTGAAGGTTTATTATACACGTGTTGAAAATGCTAGATATGTCCACCTCACAGGGTAATCAGTGACCCAGATTGCTTTTTGAATCTCGGGTTCAATTTCCGAGAGGGTGAATAAAAACAACCATTTTGCCATGTAATAAAATTATCTATAACATCTCTGATTTAGATGACAACCTCTCCTGATTTCTTTATAAATTTTAAGTCTGCCATTATCAGAAAATGAAATTTTTTCTTTTAATTTGTGTTGTTGAAGTATATATGAGCATATGTTCAAGTGATTGTATCTTAACGATTTAGGGTGAAAGTGTACCGTATCTTTTGCAAGGAACAATATAATAAACAAATTATAAAACAATGAAGTTTAGTACACCCAACCGTTTGAAAATAATATACACTTAACAAAAATAAAAGGTATGCTTGCAGAAAGTATTTAAGGACGTTCCCTAATATAGCTCAGATGCAGTTCGCTCTTTCCCCTACTCTCACATGCGCAGAAAGGCAAAAATATTTTAACTGCGTCGTTTCTTGGATCAGGCAACATTGAATTCTTACGGAAGCTAAATGACAAAGAATAAAAAAATTCATGAAAAAGCTCAATGCGAAATTCCAGATGAGAACAGTATAGTTAGGTTGAAAGAATTAGCTAAAAATCTCAAATGCACCAGCTGCAGAAGTTTTTTTAGATATGGAAAAATTCAGTTATTTTAGTGCGACGTTGCCAAGTCGTCATCTCTCACTCGCCATGCCATGAGAGAAAAAATGAAAACCATCAAAAGTACCTAACTTGTAACATTTTTAATTCAAAACGAATACCGCTTGCTACAATTATTTTAAAAGAAAAATATTTGTTATATCTTCAGTTAATGATTCTCAGTTTTTCAACATAATTTCAAGAAAATTACGATTGTTATTTAATGAAACAGTCGCTTTAACATCAATCGGGATAGGGTTCGTGTGTTAAATATGCAAATTTCAATGGTCAATATTTACAAATTTAGTGCCTCAAGGACTATTGAAAAAAATTCTACGTATAAAGGACATAAATATGTGTATTTAAAGTTTTAAAAGGATTTCAAAAAAATCGATTATTAGGGACGTCTTTAATGTAATTCCTGTGAAGATATTGAATAGTTTCAGGTTTTCGGTCAAAATAACACCTTAATTGTTTATTTCTAAGCTTTCTATCTTTTATTTGATCATTTTCAGGACTTTGTGGCTTGTAGGTCGTAGCTCTCTCACTTGGATGTTGTTGAAAAGAGTCAAAATTGAAAAGAGGTTAATTAAATTAATCTTAAGAAATTCAAAGAGAAATTCAAAGATGTTTTTATAAAGCGAAATTTTAGAGAATACTTATAATTATACTAGAAAAACAAATTTACTTATAATTTGTTAAAAATTCCGTTGAGTGGATTTGCTCGCGAGTTTACTCCGCGGAATTCTAAATTAATTTGAAAAGAGGTGACCAAACAATAAATGTTTGAATTTGTGGATTGCCCTTAAAAGTTATGAAGATTTTAAGAAATTAATAGGTTTTGGGTCTTAAATAACATCTTAATTTTTTATTTTCAATTAAATTAAAACAATAAAAGATGGCTCACATCTTTACAATTATGACTCCATCAGACTGAGAACCGTGAACAAGCTCAATTCCCCGAAGATGGTCAAATAAATGATCGAAAGTCCGGGAGTAAACTATTAAGGTGTTTATTTTGAGCCAACAAAATCTCAACAGATTCATAACTTTTTACGGTTATCCACAAATAAGTAATTTTTGGGCTTATTCAATGTTCTCTTCTATATAGGCTAGTTTTCACCATTTTCTAAAAGCATTACTACTATTTTACCCAAACATTGAGCCCATTTAAAGCGGTCTGTTCATCTAGCTGATTAGCATTAGCTTAACAAGTTGGATAAGATGTCAATTGTTGCATTCGCTAAACGCTCGCTCTCTATGATTTTTGAATCTCAATATTTTATATAAATTTAATCAGACGAAATAATAAAGCAAAATAATTACTCTAAAATAACTTTGTTATGACGAGATAGGATTAAAAATTTTTATCCTATGTAATAGAAGTAACATTAATCAACACCCACTATGAGAAATTGTTTACTTTAAACCATTTCGAATTCATTTTCGAAAGGCCTTTATCTAAAGGTCATCGATTGAGATTATGCATCTAATTAAATCTTTTGCACTTTTCTACTCTACATTCAATGAAAAAAGTATTTTGTATAGAATAAATAGTTAATTTAAAATTATGAATATATAGTAATTTGAGATTAGGAATCTATTTGTGGCAGGGCAGTTCAAGGTAAAAAAATACCCTGAAGGAAAAAGCCAATAATCAAAAACTATTGGTCAAGTCGTATTCTAACTAAAATATAAATAGAATTGTATTTCCGATATAACATTTTACTATCAATAAATAATTCACATTGTCTAACTGACTCATTTAAAAATTCAAGGTTTCAATGCATTATATGAATTCAGAATTATTTGGTCTGTTTATGCTCGGAATGCGTTGAGGTTATGTAAAGTGGGAACAAACTTTTTGTTTGTTTTGCTTCGGACTATACCTTATCCTCAAACAGAGCATTTATTACTTTATTTATTACTCAAAATTCACACCAATCTATTAAGACTTCAAATTAATTTTATATTAATTAGCGCGCGATTAGTTTTTTTTTTTAATTCTCATAACTGCAAATACTGTTGAATTAAACATTTTCAAAAATTCATGATCTATGAACCGATACGCTCCATATAACCAAAGAAGGCTACTTATCTTATATTATTAAATGAACAATTCTTGTATATATATATATATATATGTTAACATTTAAATGAAAGCGAAAGTTAAAACTTTTATCCGGTCACTGCCCTATTTTGGTGCACTTGGGACCAGACTCGTTTTGATAGTGAACCAAGAGTTGAAAAAAAGAGATACAGGACCCAGCCGGGTATGATCCGACATCTTCTGCGTTAAGCCCGCAAATGCCTTCTCCATTTAGGCGATGGATCCCCTGACTAGATCCTATAATCAAATCTTATATATATTCAACTCTCTAGTTCAATCGCGTTTTTCTTCTTAACACACTGTTATTTTTATTATGTCAGAAGGGGTGAAGTGAAATTTC